>JAASGX010000597.1:0-17633 GCA_023334415.1 Phytopythium chamaehyphon | reverse complement strand
GAACTGCGTCGCGCGTACAGGCGCTCAGGTGCTGCAAACGTACAGTATGCAAAGCCGCTCTGCGTTCGTGGACGGGCTCATTCTCATCGCCATCAACGTTGGCTTTCGCACTGTCGGCTTCCTCGGTCTCTACCTCAATCTTCGTAGTAACTCTAAGTAGGCTAGCAAGGCGTAGAGTTGAAGGCTGCATACGTGAATATCGGCTACATCAATCGAATGAAGATATGTTTGAACATGGATTGTGTATGTACAATGTGTAGTATGATCTCTCGCATGCACTTTGAATCAAAAACGAAGTCCTCTACCAAGGCTTCACACAAGACACTGACCGTTCTCGCGGCGCAATCGGATCGACAGCACCACGTATGCTACGAAGAAGCACAGTAGCGCGAGCTCCAGCTGGATAATGGCGTCCCCAGCAGCAGTTCGCGCCGACATGCTGTAGTACTCGAGCACCTCCTCGCCCGTGCGTGCAATGCAGTCGCTGGCAGCCGAACCGGAAGCAGAAGCAGAAGCCATGGACGACGAGGACGACGAGGATCCAACATCACAGCCGCCAATCGCCGACACTCGGATCCACAGCAGCTTCATCAACGCTTCGTAGCCGTATTTGACAGGCGAGATGTAGTGGATCCAGATGAGGTAGTCCGGAGCGTCATCTACGTTGAGTAGCAGACCTCCAAATACCACAAACAACAGTGTGACGATAGCAAACACGATCACGGACCAGTAGATCCGACGGAATACGGCAACCGCGATCATGACTAGGGCCGATGCACACCAGCCAGCCAGGACGATCACCAACTGCATGTAGATGTACAACTTGAAACCGTGACCAATGCCGATGAGCAGGTACACAGGTGCGAACAGCACGATCGACTGCACAACTAGAATGGGCAAGTCCACGGCGAGGCGCGACAGGTACCAACATACAAGATAGTACCAGCCGCCGCGGTGCTCACGCGCGACCACACGGATCTCCTTGTACATGAAGAGGAACATGCGCACCGACACAAGCAGCATCTGGATAACGATGATGTAGAAGAGTGCGCCAGTGTAGTTGCGGATGTCTTGCTGAGTGCTCAGATCAAGCTGAAGGAAGATGAGGCCGAACACAACACCAACAAGCAGCGTCCACAGTAGGTACCACCAGAACAAAGCGCGGAAGCGCACGAGGTATCGCAAGTGACGCCCGAACAGAAGCGACAGCTGGCTGCAGCAGTTCACTCGCGGAGCTCGCTGGTACTTCGAGAAGCTGTTACTCTGGCCCTCTAGCGGACCTACTTCGCTGACGAGGCACAAGTCGGAGTAGCGGGTCGACCACGCCTCCTTGAGCAACCTTAGTCGTGATGCTGTACTGTCATCCTCTTCGCCGTTAGCCGCCTTCGCTAGCTGACGCACAAAGTAGTCTACCGGGCTCGTGTACATGGGACATGCAAATCCAAGTGACGCAAAGTACTCGACTGCTTCGGAAACCTTGCCATGGTAGATGGCCGTGCCCGCGGACAGCAGATAGAGCTGATCAAAGAGTCCAAAGAGGTGTGACGAAGGATGGGCCATCGTCACAATGACCGTACGGCCACTGCGAGCGAGCTGACGAAGCTTGAGAACAATACCCTCAGCAGCATAGCTGTCCAGGTCATGCGTAGGTTCTTGGATAAGAAGAACCGATGGTTGAGTCAGGAGAGCAGTGGCAATCGACAGCCGCTTACGATCTGCGGCAGAAAGGTACCGGATGAGAGCGTAGCGGCACGCAGATAGATCCATCTCCTGCATGACCGCTTCGACGCGCTCCATTCCGTTGACGTCAACGTAACAGCAACAGCCATGACCACCAGCAAGTCTCACGTTAGCTTGGAAAGCGAGGTGTTCTTGGACACTCAGCGTTTCCAGGAAAGCCTCCTCGTTATCACGCTCCACAAACGAGAAGTACGTCTGTGTTGAAGGAGTCCGATCCACGCCATTCAGCGTGACCTTGCCCTGCAAACCGCGCTGCTCCCGAGTAAGGCTCACTAGAAGTGCATCAATCTCGTAGCTTGAGGAGCCCGTGACGAGCAGTACTTCGCCATGCTTGGCCGAGCCACTAGCATCATCGAGCACAACCAATTCTTCCTTCTTGGACTTTTGCATCGCCAGGTGGCGAGTAACCTTCTGCTTAAGCCACAAACTGCGCCAGCCAATCGTGATCTTCTCGCCGTCAAAAGCAGATTTCCCATTAGCGCGAGGAGTGTCCACCTGAATATAGTGGTTCTGCAGCTCCATCAAATCCGACGCCTCCATCTTGCTCTGACGTGAGACGCGCGACGCCTGTCGGCTCAGATCCTTGGCTGACTCTTTTCCGTTATGGATCGCTCGCAGACCCAAGCCCAGAAGATCGCGGTAACTCCACGAGTAGCTCCACTGCCACCGAAGGTTCCATCGACGAATGCGTGCAAGCAGGATCCAGAACCAAAGCCCCAGAAAGAAGATCACCGCACAAATAATGAGCAGGAGAATCGAACTTGTGAGCGCAGAGCGGTTATCCAGACTGTAGAACTCGAGCACTTGCTCACCCGTACGTGCAATGCAGTCTTCAGTAGCACTGTCGCACGACAGGGTGTCGATGCGGCCCCAGAAAAGTGTCATCAGCGCCTCGTAACTGTACTTGACTGGCGAAATGTAATGCAACCAGATCAAGTAGTCAGGAATGTCCGAGACATCAATCACCAAGCCGCCAAAGGCGACAAATAGCACGAAGATCAGAGTAAACAGCAGCGCAGCGATAGTAGTGCGACGACACAGGAACAGCGTGATGAAAACCAGGCTGACCGCAGCCCATCCAGCCAGGATGACCACCAATTGCATATAGAAGTACAACTTGAAGCCATGACCAATGCCAACCAGTAGATAGATAGGCACGAACAGCACGACTGAAAAAGCGATGAGCCACAGCATACCCGACGCAATTCGCGACACATACCATGACAGCAGGTAGTACCAGTCACCACGGAATTCACGGTATTCACGGATAGAGACAGCAGCCTCACGAGGCAGAAGCCCGAAGTTCCACAGCGCCGACAACAGCATTTGCACAACGATCGTGTAGAAGAAGGCACCAGCAAAGTTCTGGATACTCTTCTGGTCATCTAGATCGAGCTGTAGGTAAACGAGCCCGAACACAACGCCAGTCAAAAGCATGCACAACAAATACTGGAGCTGAAGAGCACGGAAACGCAGGAACGTTGTGACGTGGCGCGTAAAGAGCACTCCGTACTGGTGACAGCAGCCGAGGCGGTGGAACTGGAATGGAGGGAGTTGCTTTGCATCGCCAGCTTCACTGTGAGCTCCAAGCTCGCCAGACCCAAGCGATTCAGCGTATCGCTTGGCCCACTCAGACTTGAACATTTCGATCTGGTTGTTACCATCACGCTCATCGTCACGCTCACCGCGATTCAGGAGGTACAGCACATAGTCAATGGGACTAGTGTAGTCGGGGCACTGGAAACCCAGCGAAGCAAAGTACGGTACGCAATCCACCGCCACATCGTCGTACACGCACGCGCCTTCCGCGAGAAGGTAGAGATTGCCAAAGTACTGGAAGCAATGTGACGCGGGATGATGCAGCGTCACGACTACGGTGCGGCCAGAGTACGCAAGACGACGAAGCGTTGCAATGATACTCTCGGCCATGAATGTTGATAGCTTGTGCGTCGGCTCCTCCACTAACAGAACGGAAGGGTTTGTTAGCAGAGCCGTCGCGATCGCAACACGTTTCCGCTCCTCCGCGTTGATGCCTGAAACACTGCAGCCGCCGATGAAAATATCGCGGCAAGCATCAAGTTCAAGCTCATCGATCACAGCGTTCACACGGTCAATGCAATAGACCAGCGAGTGCGTTTTCTGCAGACGCTGGCGCGCCTGGAACAGTAAGTGCTCATACACCGTAAGCGTCTCGTAGAACAGGTCATCGCGCAGCACATACGCAATGTACTCGTGCATCGACTTGTCCCAAGGACGACCATTGACAATGATTTCGCCCTCGGCCGTATCATGGAAGCCTGCAAGGCATTCCAGCAGCGACACACTCTCAACCTTCGATGGCCCAGTGATGACAAGGAAGTCCCCAGGAGCAGCACGGCCACTAACACCGCTAAGAACAGCCTGTGTGTCTACATGCGCGATGGATCGACGCTTGAGCCAGAGGTTCTTCCACTTGATTGTGACAGGCTCAATCGTGAGCTCGTTTGTCATCGCTCCGTCATCGATACGCGGGGATGCAATCTCCACATAGTGCTCCTGAGCATGTCCAACGATAGACGGGTTGCCAGAGTCGTCAATCAAGAGCGTGGTGCGACGGTCGCTTTCTCTCATCTGCCCAGGCTTCTCCGGCATATTCGAAACAGCAACGGGTGCAACATCAGTAACACTGGATCGGCCATTAACCGAAACACGCGTTTCGTCGTCGTCTGGGCGTACTTCAGTCTCCTGTATTGGCAGATTCGCAGAACTTGATGCAGCCTCCGCCTTTTCCTTCTTCGACCAAAAGCTCCAGAACCCAACAGCGGCTTCTGCGCCATCATCTTGCTTACCGTCGCGCACCGTGTTGAGTGGCTGCTGAGCTGGTTGAGTCGAGGTAACAATCGTAGCCTCAGCGATCGTCTCATGCGACGGAGCAACCGCGATGCTGGAGCGCTCCGGCGAAAGATCGCCGTCAAGTATATCTCCTTCATCTGACGCAATAGCAGCGGCATCCGAGCGAATACCGGAGTCTTGCACGTACGACGACGAAAGGGACTCGCGTTGACTTCCTCCATCGATCGAAAACCGAATGTTATCCTCGCTCTTCCGCTCGAAGAAGTTCCATTGACCAACAAGAGCACCAAAACGAGTTGAAGACAAGCTCGATCTCGCTTCATCAGCACTGTCAGGACGAGCTTCAGTTTTGGAAGCAGTAGGCAACTGCAAATCCCGGCTTGACAATCGTCCTTGCTCAGATTCTGCCATTTCTTCATATGCAGCGTGATAAGCGACCGCGGTTTCCACCACACAAGTTACATCGGGGTTCGTCGCAACCCCGTCGATACTGCTTTCGTCGGCATGTTCATGGTGGATTTGAACTGGCAGTTCAGTATCCTCTGTCTTCGAATCAACCGGAATCGATGCTTCAGCATCCACAAACATGTTTGTCGGTTGAACTATGGATGAGACGTTTGTCGCCGATGCGATCTCGATGGGCGATTCACTTGCTGAGGGTTCAGAAACAGTACCACTCTCGGCGGTCGTCCTAGGAGCCTGCTTTTCCTCCTTCTCCTCCTCCTGCTTGACGTCCTCTGATGGTTGTTCCTGGTCCTTATCGCCAACGGACTCCTTCCTGAAGAAACCCCAGAAGCCACCACCGCTGCTCTTGCGCCGTCGCCTCTCATGCTTCTTGTCAGTCTTTTCGTCTTTGGGTAGGCTTTCTTTGGGACTCGCAATAGCAGTAATGACAGCTCCACCAATTACTGGAGCCATCACTGGTTGAGTACTCTCGGATGACCTCGACGAAAATTGAGACACAACTATTTGCTCTCCAGCTGCACCAGCAGCAAAAGGAACAGCAGTATCTTGTGTTGTCGATGTGCTTGAGGTCTCTTTGCCAGTCTTAGGCGTAGCAACGTCATCGTCGGAAGATACCGCAGTAATAGCAGGTTCGTCTCCGGTCTCGGTAACGTCACTTGGGGCAGAATGGATCTCGACCGTCTCCAAAATGCGAACATGCTTCTTCGCGGTCGGCACGTGGATTGGAGCGCCAAGCGAGATCTCCTCAGATGTTTGCACTGAGGAAGAATTAGTCGCGGTGGTTGCAATTGTAGTACTCGTCATGAGTGTGATTGCTGTAGCGGGCACGTTAGCTGCATTAGCGTCCTTGGAGAGATTCAGCTCGCTGTCCGATTCGCTCGAGCGGCTTACACTTCTAGTTGTGCGGGTTGTCACAATTGCACCTTGTTGAGTTGCACCAAGAGGAAGAGCGACCTCTGTTACAAAGGCACCACTTGCCTGGCTTGGATTTGTCACGAGATCCTCCGCAGCACTATTGATTAGTGCAGACGCCGGAGCAAAAGTAGGTTGCTTCGTCTCCTTCGTAAGCTCTTGAATGCAGTCGATGCTAGAGCTTTCCGTATAAATTGTCGTGGAGCTCGGACCTTCCTGTCGCTCGTCAGATTGGCGAGAAATTGTCGGCGCGACATTAGTTGTCGACTCCACAGTATCTCTAGCGTCAGACTCAGAAGCCGTCTGGTCCACGGAACCAATAGGTTGCTCAGCAGCAACCGCGATAGCAGGAGTAGTCGGGATCATCTCAGCAGACTTCTGCTCGGTTTCGACGGCTACTTCATCCTCGGACATTTCCCGTTTCGACCAGACGTCCCAGAAGCCACCACCGCCAGACTTGCTCTTCCGATGATGTTTCTCGGATGACCGCCTTTCAGATTCAGTAGCCTCCGGGATAACAGGGGCATGTCCTGCTGGGTTGATGTCGTGTTCCTTGTCCGTGGCGACTACAATAGCGGTGTCGGACGGAACAAGGTGAGGGTTTTCTTCTGTAGGCTCAATCGAATGAGCTTCACCGGCAGGCACCCCACTATTAGTCATATCAGCGGATCCAAGAGCATCCGTCGTTGTGCCTGTCGTGTCGCGAGGTTCCTTTTGCGCTCGTTGGATAAGCTCAGACACAACAGCACCACCAAGAATCGCAGCACCAATGCCAGCAATCGGTAAACTCGACGAAGATTTCACTTCATCGTCAGAAAACTGCTGGGCTTCCGAAGGCAAGTTTGCCAATGTTTTTTCAGCATCCAGGGCTGCTTGAGTTGGATGAAGTTCCTCACCTGTTACTTTCTCTGTTGCGACCAGTGCCGGGGCACTCTCCAGGGTATGCACCGACGAAACAACCTCCTCGGTCTTCGTTGACTCGGTCTCAACTTCGGCTGGTACTTGAAGATGCTCCACACTGCCAAGACTTTCAACACCAGGCAAAGTCGCAGCAACTGCCGTTTCGTTCTGGATTTCCATTGAAGGAGGCGCTGTCAGTTGCTCACTTGTAAGCTTTTCAGCACCCGAAATCTTGTCTACCGTGCGCTCAACTGTCTCAAGTGATGGCACTGTCTTAAATTGACTCTCTGCAACCCGCTTGCTCTCGATATCGGCATCAGGAGTAATGTGAGCCTCATCCTGGCTATTGTCCGATTCTTGCTTCGTCCAAAAATTCCAGAATCCACCACCACCAGACTTACTCTTGCGGTGGCGCTTGTTAGAGTCGTCATCACTCACGGCAGGAATCTCTGACGGCTTCGAGTCAGCAGGAGCAAGCATTGCTTGCTGCTCCTTTGATGAATCAGCCACAAGCTTCTCGGCAGCAATTGGAGCAGGTGTATGCACAACTGCAACACCTTCCACCTGGATAGCATTTCCATCAGGAATGCCGAGCCCAATATCTAACGCATGCGTTGGCGCTTGACGCGTCTCCGACAGAGAACTGCTGGCGTCTTTTGTGGCAGAAGATATCTCAGAAAAAGGCTCAGCATTACTTGCCGGCAAGCTGTCGATAACGGTCAGACCCGTAGTTTGAGCGTTGTCAATTTCAGCAGGCTTGAGGGATTGGGATGTTGGTGTGGTCTTGAGTTCGCTTGGTGTGTCGTATGTCTGCACAGCGTCACTGTCGAACGTAGCATTGGTAGCCTGGGTTTCCGGTAAATAAGACTTGTTTGGCACAATCGTGGACTCCTGAGTCATCAAAATGGAGCTCAACGCACGTCCCTCCGTGACATCCATAGTTGCAGGTTTTTGTTCGTTCACATCGTCCACATCTGGAACAACCTCAACAGTACTGTATGTGCTAGCAGCCATGCCTCCTTCAGAACGTATAGCAGATGTGTCTTCGTTTGCTTGTGGTCCATGCTCAACTTCCGAATGAGAGCTAACAACCGTTTCAATATCACCGGCAACGACAGGTCGTTCCGTAGACTCAACGGCAGATTTGTCTGAGATCACATGTTGTGTAGCGGCAGCGTCATCGCTTGGAACGTCTTCGCCCTTTTCGTTTTCTTGCTTGGTCCAAAAGCTCCAGAATCCACCGCCAGTTTTGCCCTTGTGTTCATCACCCGATGGCATTGCAGTGGTAACAGCACTTTCCACGGCGCCATTGTCCATTGTTAAAATTCCAGGAGTCATTGCATCAACAGATAAAGCTTTAACTTCAACCCCATCAGCAGCAGCAGGAACCACAACACCAACCGCATCAACAGTATCAAGGGCTACGTCACCCGACGAGTCACTCGAGGTCGTCGTGATCAGCTCCCCACCCTCGGTCGTCTGGATCACCTGCTGGCCCTCCGATGTCAGGTACTGCACGTCTTCCTGCTGCTCCACGCCGGAGCCACCAGCAGCACCGACACCGGCCTGGCGACGAACCACCACGCGCTTCACAACCTGACCAGGAGACACAATGCGGCGCGTCACCACTGTGCGACCGCCCTCCGTCGACGTCGTCGTGTACTCGCCACCAGCGGCGAGTTGTTCCTCGGTGAGCGCAGCACCCGTTGAGCCACTCGAGGTCGTCGTGATCAGCTCCCCACCCTCGGTCGTCTGGATCACCTGCTGGCCCTCCGATGTCAGGTACCGCACGCTCTCCGATGTATTTGCTGCTGAGGATCCTGGGACCAGTTGCCTCCGAACGATGACTCTCTTGACAACTCTGGGCGGCGACTGCACTCTCCTTGTGATGATGGCTCTGTTGGGCGTTCTAGGTGACCGCGGGGCCGCCTCACCCGCCGACAGAGCCGTGTTGATGCTGAGCGCGTCGTTCTCGTCCGCAAACACACCGTGCGCGGGGCTCTTGGAGTCGAGCAGCCTCCTGGCGAGCTGCCGCCTACTTGGCGACGACAGGCGCTTGGTCTGCTTGCCCTGCACGAACCTCCTGGCCGAGACCCCGTCGTCCGACTCGTCCGACGACAGCCGCACGCTCACGGGCGTGGGCAGCCCCGCGAGCGACCCGGGCGTGCTCTCGGCGCCCGAGAGCAGCTCGTCGAACGTCGACGCCGAGGTCGCCGAGCCCGGCGCCAGCTGCTTGCCCCCGAGCGCCGCGAGCGCGTCGGCGGGCGACCCGACGGCCTCCCGCAGGTGCGGCCGCCGCTTGAGCAGCGCCTGCTGCTGCATCTGGGCTTGAGCCTGGGCCTGGGCCTGGAGCTCGCCGTCCATCGGCTCTTACTGTCGAGCTGCGCGGCTGGAGGCGAGTCTGGGAATGTCCGGAGGCGGCTGGCGCTGGTGCTGGCGCTGCACTTTCTCGCTGGCCTTCGCACCCGCCGGCCTGTGGCGCTGGGCTGGAGCAGAGCGGCCGCGCTTCCGATGGCGCGGCGACTGCGGATATGCCGGCGCCATGGAGTTCAGCGCGAGACAGGCGCCAGAAAGGGCTTGAAGCGGTGAAGTTGGGAAACGGGAGCGCCATTGGACGAAATGCAGCGAGAAATGATTTCAAAACGGGCGCCGATTGGGCAAGGGAGTCTTAGTCGCGAGCTGATTGGACGGAAAGTTGGCGACGCCACGACCGATCTTACGGGGTACTCCAGAGTACTTTCGACAGTGCAACGCTGCGATTTGCTGCTCTCTGGCTCGAACGAAAGCTCGAAGCGGAGCTGCTACAGTAATAGTATGATAGCACCATGCTGTCATAGACGCTGCTGCTCGGGATGTATGGGCCCATGAGCTCTGCCTGGAAGGGCGAGCGCCCACTGAAAGACGCCGCTCCATTTCGCCGAGTTTGGCTGCCTGCACCAAAATCTGCCGACATTTTGCCACCAGTTGACTTGATTTCACTATGGACACAAAGTCCACGACAGGCTCCGCCGATTTTCCGCAGCGACCCGAGCACACCCTCGCGGCCGTCCCACAGTGGGCAGCGCTCGCCCAAACGCGTCTCTACGCCAGCAGCCTCCGCACCGCACGAAATCCGTGACGAATGCGCTTGCGGCGCTGGACCCTGGCTCCGGATCATTTTCGTCGGCCTTTGCGCTAAAAAATCTGTGTAGAACGAAAACCACAGTGGCTCTTCTTGCATTTTGGCATTTTCAAACACTCACAACATGAAGGAAAATGGCAGCGGTCAGTATCTAACCACCGCTTGATGCACATGCATGGGATGCAAAAACCCTCTGCCGTCGGTGGCTGTTTTCTCGTCGACGCCAAGCAGGGCCCATGCACGCGCTCCGGACTGCACCGCAGTCAAAGTTTGCATCCTGATGGTCAAACCGAGCCCTGAAGGTCGCAGACTCATCCGAGCGACTGGAGCGTGGCGCGTCTAGTCAAATGCCCAACACGGCAACAGGCGACTGCAAGTCGGCACGTCAACAATCCTTGAGTGCTCTGGACGCACGCAACTGCGATGAGGTCCTGGGCGGTCGCGAGACAACCCAGGTCATCAGATCGCAAAGCCACATGGCGTTGGGGTGTAGCCACGAGGCAAGCGACGACTTCCCCATGCAGTTGCCGATCCCGTCGGACGAGCGTGTCGTGACTGCAGTGCAGCCGCAGCCGCAGAGCCGAGACTTTCGCCAGCGTTCGTTGCCGAAATTTTCGCCATTGAAGGCTGCGGAGACAGCCTACTGCAAGCTTGAAGAGACCCGATCTTGCAAATGCAAGTTTATCGACGAACTGGATGAGGCGGCATTTCACAAGCGAGCTCGCTTTGGAATTCGCTAGGCTGCAGCCTTCGTCGTGGCTGTGTAATGCCAGGCTCGTGCATTTGTCCGTCGAAGCCGTCGAAGCCATTGTTGATGCTGCTGTCGAAATCAATAGCTGAAGTCGTTCGTCCCGCAGTGTATTCTGCAGAAGTTTCGTCAACGCGCGACACGGTGACTTCGTATATGCCAGCACAGACACCAACAAGCCTGGAAAACCGTGCGCTCTACATGTCATTGCTAGCCAAGCCAGAGGAAACGATAGCGTGTTGTGATCAAAAACTATATTGACGGCAAGGCTACATCGCTTGAACATATTGGAACAGACAGAATACTGGTGCGACTGAGTCGCCCAGAGACGAAGACTTGTGCCTCCCACGCAAATTCTACCGGAATGGGAAGCAGGGCACATGCGTTGCCACGCTGAAGCTTTTGCTTAAGCCGAAGCTGAGCTGGTCGTGGCAGTTGTGGTCGAGGTGGTCGAGCTAGTCGAAGCCGTCGACGTGGAGCTGGCCGTGGCCGCAGCACTGCCACCAGCCGTCTTGCCGCCCGTAGCGGAGCCGCTGAAGTCGCCGCCAGCGAAAGAGCCACCGAAGTCGCCACCGGCAAACGAGCCGCCAAAGTCGCCGCCGACCGAGCCGCCGAAGCCACCGCCGTGGCCACCGTGGCCCGAGCCACCAAAGTCGCCGCCACCGAAGGAGCCACCAGCCCACGAGCCGCCAACCGAGCCGCCGAAGCCGTGGCCACCGTGGCCACCGCGACCACCGCCACGGCCACCGCCCATGCCCGAGCCGCCGAAGTCACCGCCAGCCCACGAGCCACCAACCGAGCCACCGAAGCCACCGCCCTCGCCACCGTGGCCGCCACCGATGCCCGAGCCGCCGCCAAAGTTGCCGCCTCCAAATCCAGAACCGCCGAAGTCGCCGCCAGCGAACGAGCCCTCCGAGACAGTACCGGGGCTGAACGAGCCTGTGTCAAGGTCCGAGAAATCGGCCGAGAAGCCCGAGCCCTCCGTCGGGGCCTCACCGCTGGCCTCCGTGGTCGTGGCGACGGTGGTGTCCGTCGAGGTCGAAGCCTCCGATCGGAGCAGTCGAGCCTCCGTGGGCATGGCGATGACGGCAACAGCAGCCGCGACGATGGCAAAGACCTTCATGATGAGCTTGAGCGCTTGAAGTGGTTGGGAAGCTTGCTGGATGCCCAGGAAATTGGAGAATGAGCAGCTCGGATCGGACTGAAGATGCTCGGACTGCCAGCCCTCTAGGTCGCCTGTTGGAGCCTCCTTGACCGCCTACGTTGTCGCACGCATTGGCCAGCGGAGCTCTCGTTGCAGCCACGAGCTGAGGTGATTGGCCGCAGGGAGGACGCCATGAGGAGCTCTCGGCGTTTTCGGAGGAACCAGCTGGCTGTTCGTGTGGGGGACCGAAGCACAACGAGTTGCCGACTGCAGTCGCGATGGACACGATGCGCAGCGACCGTGGGCTGAGTCATGCGCTCGAGGCGGCGTATCTTCGTCTTGCGGTCAGCCGCATGTGTCTCCTTTGGCGAATAATCTACGGCTTGAAATCAAACTGGGACGATATCACACGGATGCAGGAAGACCGCACCACGAAACCAGGTGGACGATCGGTCGGGCACACCGAGTCATTCAGCGCACTTACTGTAGGTAAAAGCCTTGGGGTCAACAATCAAGGACCGATCGCTTTGCGATGGTCACCTCGAGCACTGCTCCTCCAAGCGATTCGACTGCGAATGCCAGGTATTCAGGGCTCACTGTGAATGAGTCGTTTGATCGAGCGGCGAGGAATGTAAAGGCGGCACTAAGTGTCCCCAGAGCCGTCGTTGAAGCGCTGAAAGGCATTGGCGCCCAGCTCAGATTGCTTCCATGAGGAGCCGTATAGTACACATTTGGTTCAGGTGGGGGCAATTGTGCATTGCCGATTGTGCTTACGAAGGAGTGCATAAGCAATCTCCAGTTGGCTCGATGCAGTACATTTGTTTGGCGTATTGCTTCGTTGATGGAGATCATGTACACTCATAAAGCGAAGAGCTCCAATTGTTTCATCGCCAAAATGTCCTGCATTTCGCATCGAACGTCTTCAGGCCATTGCGTTTCTTCGAGCATCAATGCGGGACGTGGGCCACCATTGGTGGTAGCCCACAGTGCATCACCGCCTTGGTAGCGCGCTCATCAAATGAGATGACTATAATGCAATGTGGACAATTCATCTCGGATGTAGTACATGTGATGGTTGAAACGCTGCAAAGAGGTGTGGACGCTTTGAAGGGCTGTCATTGACAAAACTACATTCATTACTTGTGGACAAAAATACAAGGAAACCACTACTGTGTGAGTCGTATTTGGCCCGTGAGGGCGAACACCGAGCCGACAAAGCTACAAGACGAGCAAACTGCACACCCAGATATGAAGACGGGAAAATCTTCTCGCTGCCAGCCACCGCCATTTCTATCGCGGGAGCTTATTGCTTGAAGAATTTCACCCAACCGATAAGGCGAATTAGGCAGAAGCCGAGCTGGTCGTAGCAGTTGACGTGGAGCTGGCTGTCGTCGTCGAGGTCGTGGTCGTCGAGGACGTCGCCGCCGAGCTGGTCGTAGCGGCACCAGAGCTGGCCGTAGCGGCAGCGCTGCCACCGGCGGCGTTGCCACCAGTGACCGAGCCGCTGAAGTCGCCACCAGCGAACGAGCCGCCAAAGTCACCGCCGACCGAGCCACCAAAGCCACCGCCCTGGCCGCCGCCCATGCCCCCACCCATTCCAGAGCCACCGAAGTCGCCGCCGACCGAGCCACCGAAGCCGCCACCCATACCACCGCCCATGCCAGAACCGCCAAATTCACCTTCGCCGCCGACCGAGCCGCCGAAGCCACCGCCCATGCCGCCACCCATGCCACCGCCCATACCCGAGCCACCAAAGTCACCGCCGCCGAATCCAGAGCCACCCGAAACCGTGCCGGGGTTGAACGAGCCCGTGTTGAGGTCGGAGAAGTCGGCCGAGAAGCCCGAGCCCTCCGTGGGGGCCTCGCCGCTCGCAGCCGTCGTGGTAGCCGTCGAGGTCGAGGTCGTGGCCGTGCTTGAGCTCGAAGTGGTCGTAGCGACCGTAGCGTCCGTCGAGGTCGAGGCTTCTGAGCGGAGCGAGCGCTGGGCCTCCGTGGGCATGGCAATGATCGCCGCGATGGTCGCGATGATGGCGAAGACCTTCATGATGTGCGAGTTGAGAGAGGTTGAGGAGCTTGTCGGGCGCTCAGGAAATTGGAGAATGAGAAGCTAGGATCGATTCGATACCAACCACGGATCAAGCCTGACTAACAACCAAAGAGCGTCAATTGCCAGTCGAGTCAAGTCCAATTAGTCAGGCGAGCCTCACGGTAGTCACATCCCGGATCGCGTCACACTGTCGTTGCTAATTGTTGTGGTCGATTGAAAGAGCCTATGAGAGTCTGAGCAATGCCATCGCGAGACAGAAACTACCGGACGTGCTGGCTTCAATCCGCGGCACCAGGTGGAAGATCGGTCGGGCAGCTCACGTAAAGGACCCAGCTCATATTCGCCTCGAAGATCTCACAGCGCCGCAATTGGCCTCACCGAGCTTACCATCTGATGCGCATATCGGAGTCGTATTCCGCACCACTGCTTTATCTCAGTGTTGTTTGATTGAGCGGAACGAGATGTAAAGGATGTCGCCGCCAATGGCCAACGCAGCTTGTTGAGGCGCCAAGCACGACATGGACCACCTACAAACTCGCAGGGTGAACAGTGACAGTTGGCGGGTCACGAGCTTCCGAGAAATAGCCTGGCGGTGCTGCGGCAATCGCCTCGAGCTCAGTGCAAGTTGACAAGGCGGTGATGCTTCCAGCCTCAGATTTTCCCAATCGGAAGTCAACGCCAAGGCGCGATGATTTCTCCCCGGCGTGGACTCCAGCGCGCGAGAAACCCACAACCATCTCGCCACCTGCCGCTTGTGCAACTGGCGTTAGCAAGGCTCGGGTGCCGAAACGATCACGTTCCTCCTCATGATGGCGGCTGGTTGTTCTGTTTGGCTCTGTAGAAGGCCAACAGCGCAATGTGGTGCCTGATATATGGCTCTCCGACGTCGTCTGGAGGCGACGGAACAGCAGACTGCGCAGAGAAAAATGATCGACCGTCGCCGGACTCGCTTGCCACAGCACCAACATGCACATTGACGCGATAGAATGCTCTTGGAATGCGACGAAATCTAGCGGCGATACAGTTCCTCCATCCAGCACTATCCATTCTTGTGCATTCAGAGGTATGAATGGCAGTACTCCGCCATTAGTTGCAACCGGCGCGACGTCGCAAACGAGCAAGTTCATTCACAATTATTGCGCCATGCAAATCGTATCATTGCAAATCAGCTGCAACCCTCGGGCTTTGATCGTCGCTCGTGAAGCCTGCAGCACCGTCGTGCACTAGCTGCGTTTGCAAAGCGATCACTTTTGAACGAAGATGAACAATCAATGCCTTTGCTTCATCCAGCTCGACGCGTTGCGATATGTTCTCGGCCTTCAATTGCGTGTTGGCACGGTAGAGCTCAAGGTTTTGGCTCTCGAGACGGTTGACCCGAAGCCGAAAGCTGCCACTGCGTTCCTCCACATCGGCAGTCAGCACCGACAGCGTATGCTGCAAGCTGGTAGCATCTACATTGCTTGCTGGAGACGATGAACGCACTACTCCAGCATGCTGTGCCAGATTCCGCTCTTCCAGTTGCTGGTAGGGGGCAAAGTTCTGATGGTCGTGTCGATTAACTCTAAGCCGAAAGCTGCCACTGCAGTCCTCGACCACAGAAGTCGTTGGCGTTGACGTTATGTGAAAACTTGCTGTGTCGGTCGTGCCTGGTGCTTGATGATTCCTTGGCGTAGGAGGGGTAGACTGGGTTAAATATGCGGGGGAATACACCTCTGTAGAGGCAGGCGAGGCAACTGGGTCATGCCGAGGTACAAAACGCAGAGCTGGGGATTGCGGGTCTTGGGATATGGAATCGAGACTTGATAGAGGCAACGTGGTAAGCGTCGTCGCTCGTATCGGCTCAACAGAGGGGCTGGTGAGATTGGGGACATCATTCGAAGAGCTACTCTCGCTTTCATTCGTGCGAGTTCGCTTTTTCTCCAACCGAGTGAGCAGATTGTGCACGTCGGCTTTGGTGATATCCTTGTGCGGCGTGCGCTCGGCCAGGTATTCTAGGATCTGCCGCTGTTTGACGCCCGCGCGGCGGAGTGCATCCACCGTCTCCAGCACGTGCGGGTCTTCCACACGGCGCCCTTGTGGGTACTTCCTGTACGCCTCGGCGTTTATGGGGTGGTTGTGCATCAAGAAGTGCTTCGTGACAATCACGTTCCACGCCGTCGGGTCGCTCGCATC
This sequence comes from Phytopythium chamaehyphon, assembly GCA_023334415.1. NCBI lineage: Eukaryota > Oomycota > Peronosporomycetes > Pythiales > Pythiaceae > Phytopythium > Phytopythium chamaehyphon. The sequence continues at coordinate 1,553 of JAASGX010000597.1, read as the reverse complement.
TCGGCCCGGCACCTTCTTGGCCACCAAGTTCAGCTGCAGCAGCACAGCTGTCAGCCCTCCATTCTCCTGCCACACACCTGAAGCTCAAAAGCGCCACCTTGACAGGGCACAGCGTGGATCTGAACTGGCGATGCGTGCGAATCCCGTGGCCTCGCAGGCGAACCTTGTTGGCGTGCGTGCAGACGAACGTCCTGGCGTAGGCGCCGACCTCCTCCGGCATCAGCAGCTGCGCTCCCGGCCGCCTCGGCGCTGGTTCCTCGCCTTCGCTGGGCTGGCAGCCGCTCGTCCCGCGTCGACGGCCGCCCCGCAGGCGCCGGTTGCGCGTCGACGCTGAGGTAGTCGACTTGCACATGTAGACCTGGAAGGTTTCGCGCTGGTAGACGGCGAAGTAGGCCATGAACGCGCTCCAGGACGCGAATTCACCCGCGGCCATGCGCGGCGCCTCGACCGCGAGCCCCGCGGGCTGCTCGGCGTCCCCCGCGGCCGCCTCGGGCTCGCTCACCTGTAGCTGTAGCCGCTCTTCGCCCTCCATCTTCCAGGGCTTTCTACGATTTTCAAACAGCCAGGAGCTACGGTCGGTGGCGCGTCGGGTTCCTCCGTCCACCAAACAGACCGTATTCCGTGCCTCTAGCCCGAAATTCAAACGAAAACCCGACCAAGGCAGTAGAAGATGATGAACAACGGCGAGGTGGCCGGCCGCAAGCGCGGGCCCCCGGGGCCGCCGACGCTCTCGGACCTCGAGGCGGAGCCGCTGGGCGCCTCTGAGCCCGCGGAGGCCGAGCTCCCGCCGGCCAAGAAGCCGATGCGGCGCTACGCGAGCCGCGGCGCGGGCTTCTCGGGGCAGGAGACGGCGGCGCTGCTGGCGCTGCTGCAGGCGCAGCTGCCCGTGTCCAAGGACGAGTGGGAGGCCGTGGCGCGCATGCACGCCGTGCGCTTCCCGACGCTCAACCGCTCGGCCGACACGCTGCGCCGCAAGCTCGCGCGGCTCAACCAGGCCGTGCGCGCCGACGAGCAGCCGCGCGCCTCCAGGGACGCCAGCCTTGCGCGCATCATCCACGCCAACATCAACAAGCGGTCCCAGTACGGAGACGCCGCCGGCGCGCCCGTGGACCTCGCAGAGCCGCTCGGCAGCGAGCGCGAGGACGACGAGGACGAGCAGCCGGCGACGCTGCTACAGGCCCAGCAGGAGGCGGCGGCGCCTTTGACGCCCGCGGACCATGGGCGCTTAGCTGCGCTCTCAGAGCCCCAGCTGATCCAACAGATGCAGGAGCAGGCGCCCTCGGCGCCGACGCCTGCGCAACAGCAGCCGCTGCCTGTGGCCGCGGCGACTGCTTCGGCTCCAGCCCCCGCAGCTTCGACGTGCGCGACCTGCAACTCCAACGCGTCCAAGTGGGACGAGTTGCTCGTCATGATGCGCGTCTCCATGCTCGCTATGCAGCAGCAGCGCGAGCAGGACGCTGCAGACCGCCGCCGCCGAGACGAAGAGGACCGGGCGCGACGGGAGGACGACCGACGCAGGTGGGAGGAACAGCGCGCAGCAGACCGCGAGCGCT
>JAASGX010000596.1:0-17649 GCA_023334415.1 Phytopythium chamaehyphon | reverse complement strand
TGTACGGTTACCAACTGAGATTGACACCAAGAACCAAGACCGGTCACGAACACACACCCTTGCTTGCTTGTTTCTGGAGGAGCCACTACGCAAAGATCCGAGGCTTGCAGGCTGCTGATCACCAACGAAGGCAGCGCCGCGTTACTTACCGGAGCAGGATCTTCTCGTACACTGCTTCTCGAACAGGCAGGAGCTGCTGGAAGCTGTCGATGTTGGTGTAGTTGGCCATGCTGCGCGGGTGCCCGTTGGCGAAGAGCTCCTCAAATTGCTCCTCCTTGCGCGAGTACTCGCGGATAACGTGGTCCGAGCCAAACAGGTGATGGACGCGCGTCTCATGCAAACGCACCACGACGTGGTCGAGCCGCATCCAGTAGCGCGCCAGCACAAAGAACCCCGACGGCATCACGCGCTGTTATCGAGTTGAACAGCACAATTAGCGCCAAGTGGGATCATCAAGTCGGAGTCGCGAGAGCAGACGCACCACTTTGACGTTCATGACCGACTCGCCGTGGTCGTGGAGCTCATCCTCATACAGCCCAACCTCCTCGAACCACAGGATGGGTTCGCGCTCCTTGAGCTTCTCGTAGTTGATGCGGTCGGTTGTGGTCTCCGTCGTCACGTCCTCCGTACGCTCGACGCCGGCCTCTCTACGCCGCAGACGCTGCACTGAGCCCTTGTAGTCGGTCGTGTACGTCCAGTCGTACGTGATGTTGAGCTCCTTGACCTCGGTCCTGCCGCGTCAATCCGTTAGTAGAGAAGCTGCGGTTGTTCCGCGAACCGAGTGGCTGGAGACGTACTTGTTGGTGTTGTGCTTGGCGATCGACACTTTCAGCTGCTGGTTCTCGACAATGTCGCTGGCCTGGTCGCTCGCCGGCGGCGCGAAGTGCGCGCCCTTAAGCGCCTCGACGGCCAGGAAGTTGTAGCAGACGCCCGAGGGCTCGTGGAAGAGCACGAGCTGGTTGCGACCGAAGACCATCTCTGGCGGCGTCAGGTGGGCCTCTTCGCCGACGCTGCGTGGGGTTCACGTTCAGCCACGCCAACCGGAAAAGTCAGCGCAGGGCCCCACTCCGCAACACCGACAAGCGCTCGTACCGGTCGAGCGACTCGACGGGCGTGATGTGCGTCTTGTTGGACCCGATGACCCAGTCGCGCAGCCGGATGCCGCGGAACTCGACCGGGTCCGCGTGCGCGCCCGCGCTCTCGCGCTGCGAGTCACCCAGCAGCTCGAACGGCCCTCGCGGCGCCGCGCTCGCATTCGCATTCGCGCTCCAGACTGAGGCTGTGGCTGAGGCCGAGCCTGAGGCGGGGGCGGAGGTCGACGCGGAGGCCGAGGGGCTCGTCCTGTACAGCGCGTCCAGCAGCTGCGCCGCGCCCGTCTCGAGCGTGTAGAAGCCCGCGGCCGCCATCGCCGATCGTGCTCGGTCTGGGATCAAAGTGGAGGCACGCGCCCGCGTCGATCTAGCTACAGTATGGGAGGGGCTCTATCACCGATGGCAGGTCAATTCATGTGGGTCTTTCACGAGCCTCCCGTGCGTTAGATTAGACATATTAAGGATAGGAGGTTTCATAGACACCTGCTGTCGAAGGACCCTGACATGCTGCTGCTGATAGTGCGGGCCTAGGCGCTGGGCGGCGCGCGGGCGGCGTCGAGCTCTCGCTGCGCGGCGTCCAGCTGCAGCAGGAGCGCGCGCAGTTGCCCGTGGTCGAGCTCCAGTTCCAGCGGCTCTGGCTGCGGCCGGGGGCGACAGCGGCCGTCAGAGCGCAGTTCCCGAGTCAGTGCCAGTGCCAACCGAAGCGATGGCGGTCGCCCGACGGTACCACGCACCTGGGCGCCGTCCTCGGCGAGTGCGAGCTGGAAGACGGCGGCGGGCGCGGCCTGGCCGAGTGCGCGGTCGCGGCCCATCTCGAGCTGCAGCTGCCACGCGGACGCCCACAGCGCCAGCGGCGGCAGCTCGGGCGCCGCGCGCGCCGCCGCCAGCGCGCCCTTCTTGCGCCACGCGCGGTCCACGGCGCGCGCCACGTCGCCGGCCACGCCGCTGGCGCACAGCAGGTTGCGGTCGACGCTCCCGAACGTCGCGGCGTCGCGGAGCACGCGCTGGGCGGCGCGCGCGGCGGCGTCCACCTGCGCGTCCGAGAACGCGAGCACCTCGCGCAGCTGGCGGCGCTCCTCGGGCGAGAAGAGCTGCTCGGCCGGCAGCTGCGGCTCGCAAACGCCTCGTTAGAGCGCTGGGGGCGGGGACTGGCGCGCAGGAGAGCACGCACGGCGGTCGGCAGGCGCTCCAGCACGTGCGCCAGCAGCTGCGGCAGGCGTTCGCGCGCCACGTCGTTCAGCACGCGCAGCTCCGCGTCTCGGCTGGCGGGCGGGCGGGCGCGGCAGCAGTAGCATTAGCGGCAGTCGGAGGCGTTGGCGCGAGCAGCAGCAGCAGCGGCGCACCTGGCCACCATCGCGGCGGCGGATCTTTCTCTCGACTACGAAAGGCGCATTCTTTACGGGCCACGAGCCGCAAAATCAAAACCGCCCGCCCGAGCATGGAGGACCACTTCGAGCGCGTGCTGGCGGCCGCCGCCGCGCCGGCCAAGCGCCCGGCCGCCGATGGCGCCGAGCCGCAGCCGCAGCACCAGCCGCAGGCCAAGCGCGCGCGTGACGAGCAACTGTCGCGGCGCGAGATCGCGGCGCTGGTGGCCGCGGGCGAGCGCGCGCAGATCGCCGAGCTGGACGCGCGCGCGCTGCGCTCCATGGCGCGCGCGCTGGAGAGGAAGGCGCGACAGAACGCGCTGCTGCGCGAGAAGCACGCGGGTGAACCGGCGCGCTTCATGGACTCGGAGGTGGCGCTGGACGAGGAGCTGGCGCGCTGGAGGCCCGTGGCCACGGCTCCCGCGCTCTTCCCGGCGCTTGTGGACCTGGGCGTCGCGCCGCTGCTGCTCGGGCTCTTCGCGCACGAGAACCTCGACATCCGCCTCAGCGTCGTCTCGCTGCTCGCAGAGCTCACGGACGTGGACGAGGGCCAGGCGGCGCTCGACGGCGCGCGCCTGCTCGCGACCCACCTCGTTGACCAGAAGCTGCTCCCGCTGCTTGTGAACAACCTCTTCCAGCTCGCGGCCGTCGCCAGCAAGGGCAGCGACGGCGACGAAGAGCAAGAAGAGGAGACTGGCATCTACAACTCGCTGCAGATCCTGGAGAACCTGGCGGACGTGGCGCCCACGACCTGCGCGCAGGTGGCAGCTGACACGCACATCTTCCAGTTCCTCATGCTGCACGTGGCGCCAAAACGCGCCTTTAGCCAGAACAAGCTCTACGCGAGCGAGATCTTGTCGATCCTGCTGCAGTCAGGGTCGGCAGCACGTGAGGCATTTATGAGACCCCAAGACCGCCACAACCAGGAGTCCAAGAACAGCTCGTCTCGCGGTGACAAGGTCGACCTGATGGATGAACTGCTGCAGGCAATGGCTCCGTACCGCAAGAAGACTCCCGCGACGGATGAAGAGGAAGAGCTAGTGGAGAACCTTGTCAACTCGCTCTGCAGCTTGCTACTTGTGCCATCTGCGCAAGACCATTTCCGTCGTCTGGAAGGAGTTGAGCTGATGCTGCGATATCTGAAAGACAGACGGCTGTTCATGTTCCCAGCAGCTCTGCGCATCCTGGATCACGCTCTCATGGATAGCGTGAAGAACTCGGAGCGGCTAATCCAGGTTGGTGGGCTCAAGAGCATCTTCTCCGTCTTTATGGGCAAGAAGTCTGCCAAGGCTCCAGCTAACAAAAAGGGAAAGCGCGACAAGGCCAAGGAACAAGAGAACGTGATCGGCGTCGTCGCATCAATGTGTGCGCTTGTTCCAATCAACGCCGATTTTGATGCGCATGACCGTCTTCACGCCAAATTTGTCGAAAGTGACATGGAGAAGTTGGACCGCCTCGTAGATTTGTTCGGCAAGTATCTATCGCGGGTCAGTGCAAGCGGTAATCAAGGCGATGAAGAAGATGACGAAGAGGAAGAATATCTTCGTCGATTGGATGCGGGCTTGTTCGTGTTACAGCGGGTCGCGTTTATCGTCGCGCACTTGTGTCGCTACTCGAAGAAGCTTCAGGCGTACATTGAAGTCAAGTTCCACGAACGCAACATTGACATCGATCGGCTGAGCGAGGTGCTGAGGGAACAGCTTGACCTTCTCATCGGTGACACTACAGTGACCGACGACTCACACGGAACGGATAAGGGCCGGGCCAACGAGAAGGAAGCGCAAAAGCAACAGCTAAGCGTACTGTTGGAGCATCTGGCTGCTACTGAAAATACCGGCACCGTGGGTAGCATTGAGAATAACAAGGTGGTGGGTGAGCCTGTGAAGGAGGAGGCCAAATCTAGCGCATCAAGTGAGACTCAATAGAATGGCAAGGGTAAAGAGATCTTTCTACACATAGAGGTGAGGGACATTCGTTCGTGTTTGTTTCTTACCGCTTCGCAGCCATATCGTTGTCAGTTTTCAGGTGCAGGGTTAGTATCTCCGGCAACTTTAAGCATCATGCTCTTTTCTTCATCGTTGTAAAGTGCTGACAACGGAGTTGGTACATCCTCGACAGCGCTGATCACAGTGGCTACTGATGGCCCACTCGGTACTGGCGATGCAGGAGGCAATTTAGTAGGTGACTCAGGGCCACCCATCCGAGGTGAGTCAACTTGCCCATCTGGGTTGCTTGGTGCAATTAGTGAAGGAGTTATTGTCCCTGGATTATCACTGCAGTGCGCTGGGGTTGTCTCTTCCATTACGTCAGGCCCTCGCGGCGATCCATCTCCATTTGATGCACTTGTGTTAGCAACTTGGTATTGCTCCTCCCAGATAGTTTGTGTAGGAAGTAACACATAGTTTCGGAAATCTTGCCATCTTTGAAGCAGTGACTCGCTGGCCTCAAACACATGAGCGGAGTAGGCATGCGCAGTTGTGACTGCCTGGTCAAAAGATATGGCAACATCCAAGAAAGCTGGCGGAGGTCGGTAGCGAGCACTTTGAGACTGCGAATTTGTCTTGCCTTTGTCGAACACATCCAATACGAGCTGAAAGGCTCCGTCGAGAAGGAGGTGCATTCGTAGTGGATCGTGGGCAGCTCGGAAAGCTGGGAGTTCTTTGCCAAACATGAATGGCGAGTCTTCAAGCGCAACGATAAAGAGCCTCGCTATGGCACAATGCAGAATGTTCGACTCTGGGAAGCGAACCATCAGTTCTAGTAGCGTCTCCATGGTTTTCGCTTGTATAACACAACGGTCAGCAACAGTGCAAGCAACATTCAATACCGGCAGTGTGAGGTACACGAGCTGCATGTGCGATGTCTTGAAGTGAGTGTGGGCAGGGATGGACAGAAATGATAGAACTTCGGGAAGGCGAGCGAGGAATACCTTCCACAACAGCGGTAGGTCATTGTGTGGACTGTCATGATTTGCGTTGTCGGACTCCGCTCCTGATTCTGCAGAACGAGGTGTGGATGCTGATGCTAATTCGCTCAGAGCCTTGGAAACGCAGCCACACTGGGTCTGCTGAAGCAGAGAGTTGAGAACTTTGATCGTATATGATTCGTTTGCGAACTCTGTGGGCAGCACTCGCAAGTCAAGCAGCACCGCGTCAAGCAATGTCTTGCAAAAGTAGTCGTCAGTCACAAGTGTTTGAACGAAAGCGAATCCTAGACTCCCTGTTCGGCCTTCATGAATCAGATCCGTTAGCAAGTCACACGTGAAGACCATGCGACTGAACCTCTCGTGGGGCATGTCGTTCACCATTCGGTTTCGCGCACAGCAACTCACCATTGCGCTAGGTGCCTGCGGCTCGTAGCACTCGGACTCTAGCAGTCCAAAAGGCGAGAGCTGATACAAAAGCACACCCAGCAGGGGGCTCATATTCACTTTTCCGTCTGGGATCTCGTTGCAGATGCGCAGCACCACGTCTCGAATGGGCTCGTACACAACAAGCACCAACAGTGTCTCGATAAAGCTTATCTGATCGCTCGGCTCAAAATATGCAAGCAGAAACTCGGGTGAGTACTGGTCCATGAAAGTGTTGAGGAAGCGCGTGTAAGCCTCAAGGTTCATGTTGTCTCGCGAGTTGAATTGTAGCAGCTGCGTGCAGATGTCACGTCTCGGCTCGTCCTTGAGCGCAATCATGGACGCGATGAGCTGCATCGAGAAGCTCGAGGAGCAAAATATCCAGTGCGCACGATAGACGATCGCATACGCATCATAAGTGGGCATCTCGCCTCCTGTGATGGGCGGTTTTCGCTCAGAAGCACAGTTTCCAATCGCGGGCTCTTGGAGAAGACACGAGGCGAGCGCGATCACTGGCACAGCAGCAGAGGAGGACATTCGAGGCTTTCAGAGCGGCGCCAACAGCAAAAGGCGACCGACTGCGCGACTTACGGTTGTCGGGGCGCATGAGGAACTGCAGTACCGGGATGTAGTCCTCCGACATGGGCACGACGTCACCGAGCACCTCGACGAGGTCGGGCTCCTCGAGCGCCTGCCGCGCTGACGCGTGCGCCAGCAGCGCTGCGACTCGCTCGCGCATGTCCGCCGGGTCTCTCGCTGGCCGCTCGAGGCACCAGTCAATCAGTCGCTGGCTGCGTTATTGCCATTCACAGCGGCGCGCCCGGTGTCACGCGCAGTGACGAAAACCCGCCGCGCGCGGCTAATTCCAGCGGCGGCAGGCTGCATATAGCTCCGTTGGTGCTGCTGACGTCAGTGTGGGAAGACTATACTTAGTCCCCTAATTATGGACCAAGTCCACGTTTTGGCCGTGAGAGAGATCGCCCATATCCGCACCGAGATGAGCCCCCCGAAGGCCAACGCCGAGGCCAAGCGCCCGCGCGCCCCCGAGGCGCTGCGCGCGTGTCCGCACGTGTCCCAGGCGCACGCGGAGCGCTGGCTGGCGCTGCGGGAGTGTGTGCGCGAGGCGGCGGCGGCGGCGGCGCTGGCGCGGCGGCTGCTGGAGGTGCGCTCGCGGCCGCTCTGCTCTAGCACTGCGGCCGGTTGATTCCTGACCGATTGATCGCTGGCCGACCGACCGACGGCAGGGCGAGCGAAGCGCTATCGACGGCGTGCGCGCAGAGCCGCTGCGGTGCCTCTCGTGCGCCTTCGGCGGCGACCTGCAGGCGTGGACGGAGCACTCGATCCTGGAGAACCACCTCGCGGGTACGTGCGCCAGCTTACGCGAGCGCGACTAGCGCGAGCACGACTGACGGCCCCCCGCAGCGCTGCTCGAGCGCAGGGACCAGGTCTACTGCGGCCGCTGCTGCGACGTCGTGTACCCCGTGGTCGCAAGCGGAGAGGACGGGCGCGCGCGGCTGCTGCGCGCCAGGAAGAAGCGGCCGAGGGTCGCGCCCGGGGCCATTGCCGCGCTGGCGGCGCCACGCCTGCTGCTCCGCGGACTCGTCAACATGGGCAACACGTGCTTCATGAACGCGGTGCTGCAGGCGCTCGCGCACAACCGCATGCTGCAGGACTACTTCTTCGTCGCGCGCACGCACGACACGGGCATCTGTCAGCAGCGGCGGAGGCTCCGCGCGACAGAGGCAGCGTCCTCGACCTCGGTGTGCCTCGGCTGCGAGCTGGCTGCGTTCATGGAGATGCTGCTGCCTTCGTGGAACGGAGGCAGCGCCGGCGGAGGAGACCAAAGCTCTGTCGCCCCCGTGGTGCCCCACGGCATGCTCGAAGCGTTCTGGACTGTCTTCCCGTCATTTATCGGCACAGATCAGCACGACGCGCACGAGTTCCTGATCACTCTGCTCGGCGGGCTCCACTCCCACACGCACCCCCGCGTGTTCGTTCAGGACGGACTCTCTCCTCGATTTACCCCTCGAGGCCGGAGCTTATGTGACTGCGCAGTCCATCAGCACTTCTCGGGAGTCTTGAGGTCCGAGCTCGAATGCGATGAGTGTGGAACAACGTCCCACAAGTTCGACCCATTCCTGGACATATCGCTGTCTCTTGATGCTGTGATGCCTGTGGCAGAGGCAGATCCTCCCCCGGGGCGAATTACACTCGACAAATTGCTCGACAAGTTCACCGCCGACGAAGAGCTGCAAGATGTGAACCAGGTGTACTGTCCTCGATGCGCCAAGTATCGCGATGCCACGAAGCGACTGAGCGTCCGAACACTGCCCAATGTGCTTGCGTTCCATATCCGTCGCCTCGACTTTTTCAAGCAGCGGAAGATCAGCGCATTCGTCGAGTTCCCAGTAGTTGGACTGGATTTACGGAAGTTTATGTCGGCTACTCCAGTTGAGTCGAGCGATGGCAGCGATCCGGCCAAGACTAGTAGCGTGCCCGCCATGACCCTGGACGGACGAGGAGATTTGTACGACTTAGTTGCAGTGATCAATCACCACGGCGACAGCGTCGAAGGAGGCCACTACACTACGTTTGTGGTCGACGGCAGCAGCTCTAGATTGGGGCGCTCCAACCAACCGAAGCAGTGGTTCTTGGTAGATGACGCGCACGTGTCGCCTGCGTCCGAGGACCAAGTGCGCGAGTCGCAGGCGTACGTACCTACATTGCCGGCGGCATGCGTGCTATAGCTAACCTTGCGCTGTGCACAGATACATTCTCTTCTATGTGCGTCGGCGGCCAAACGCACCGCAACCGATGCTGATGTGACCTCGTTGATCGTGCCCAATAATCCCAAACTAATCGTTGAAATTGTTCATTTACCTCGTTTGGATGCTGGAAAGCCGCCACATTATCCATTGATGGCTCGATTATTGCTGTAGCACCCCCGAAGTCGTGTTATTTGCAGTCCTCCACGAAGTCCATAATGCACTGTGCATTGTGCCTTGACCAAAGCAACATGGTGCTCATCAAGAGGAGTGATTTTATTGGATAAAATTTAAGCAAGATCTTGATGTTGTTGAAGCAGAAAATGCACCGACAAGTGGTGGCGCTCGTGGCTCTCCTAGCGCTGCTCTCAACTGCAGCGGCGTCGCTCCCTGTCCTCGAGTCTGCTTTTTATCCTGGGGGCGATGCGGGAGGCATTTTTCCAGATATCCAGGGCCGAGATCTCGACCCAGTCACGGACTTCCGGCTCGACTACCCGCACGATGGTGAAGTCCTGGCCGACGCGTTCAAAGTCGTCTGCGGCATCGTCGTTAACGACTACGAGCGCTTCGTGACTCAGTATAGCAACGCAACGCTGTGTGTCGAGATGAATGGCCAAGTGGCTCGGTGTGTACCTCTTCTCCACTCGAACATACACTTTGCCAATATCGAGACCGGCAACTACACGGTTAGCGCGTTCATTGCAGGATATGACACCGATCCGAGCAGCAAACGCAAACAAACGCCAGTTGTTTCGATTGCTGTTGTGGGCCGCGAGGTAGTCAAGCCATATATCACACAACTTGGGGATCGCCTTCGACGCAAACACTCGTTACCAGCAGATCTGGATCTACTTGAATGGGCACATGTGCAGGCGGGGATGTTCGCGGGCTCAATGACACGAGGTAAGAGTTCCAAGCTTCCATTTCATGATCAGAGCCAGAAACCATTGCTTGTGATTGGTGTCAAGTCAGCATTGCAAACAGACTTCCATTTGCGTCAAGCGATTCGCCAGACGTGGGGAAGCAGACACAAACTACCAAAAGATATCCACGTCATCTTCATTGGATGTCGCTTAACTTTTGAGATTGGAAGTGGCCATGAACACCAAGAGCAGGTGAAACAGGCAATCCGACTTGAGAAGCACATCTTTGGCGATCTACTCACTGAGGAGCTTGAGTGCAACGACAGCTACGCTGATTTACCCTACAAGGTGTCTGAATTCATGCGCTGGACACTTGCGCATTACTACTTGTCTCCCGCATTTGTGATGATCGCAGACGATGACATTTACTTACGAGTTGCTGAGCTTCGAAAAGAGTTGCTTATTCTTCGAGAGGAATCTGCAGACAAGCGAATGCTAATGGGCCAGGTATGGAACAAGATGTTTGTGCGCCAAATCAAACCAGTTCGTGATGAGTCTCATATCTACTATCTGTCAGATGAAGCATACCCCATGAAAAACTTCCCTGTTTTCCCATATGGCCCACACTACATCATGTCTTATGATTGTGCACGTTTCATTGGAAAGAATAGTAAGCGACTACGTGGGTTAGCTGGCCTTGATGATGCGAGCGTCGCACTGTGGTTACTCGCTATGCAAGTCCACTCACATCATATACAGCGATTCAAGAATCTACGGGATGGCACCTGCTCGACTGATGTACTTTCCTTCGCCGACTTATCCTCGCTCGCTATCAGGGTCATCGACAGCAACCTTCGCAACGGAAATGATTTTTGCGCCGATTTCAACTCTGCATTGTGGCTAAAACCAGATCCAGTTAAGCCAATGGATATCGAAACACCGCAGCTCTTATTTTCTTCATCGCTCGACAGCATCGCCGAGACGAATGTTATTCGGATCACCACCAGTGTGAACGGCATTGAGTTTTCGTTCACCCCAACATTTGAAACGCAAAGCAACTTTGCTGGTCGGGTATGTAAACATCTTGATAAAATCGTTGAGGCCTCACCCTTGTTCACTGCAATAACATGTGACGACGTGACATCTCAACTCTTGTACCATCACCGCGCATTCTTCATCACAGTGACTAAGCGAAACGAAATTGATCTTTCGCGTATTGAACTTTGGAAACACAATCTCTTCTTGCCGAACCAAAATGCCCGACCCGTGTTTGTGGCGTATTCAGCAACCGCGTCATTCAGCCACATTCTATACAAGTGTGTGTTGGCTGCGATATATGCGTCAAATCCGGTCCTTGTGATGGACCTAACAACGCTAACACAAATGTACGGAGTGAAGCCAGACCTCGTGATTAAGTCTGCGTTGGGCATGTGGTGTCGTGGAGACGCAGATTGTGATGCACAAATGCCTTTACCAGCGCGTTCCGAGTTCAATCCGTACGGGAAAACTATCTTGTTTTCCGGTGAATCGTGGAGTATGAACCGCCTGGATGAGAGTGTCGTTCTCGTGTCGACTGTATCGGACACTCCCGAGGCTAAGCACCATGTCTACATTCCGATGGCTAGCGCATCGTTTGCGGAGCGCCTTGAACACTCGCCGTTGGACTTATTGTCACCGTGGGAAACACGGAGCTCCGCGAATATCCAAGATGAGACGAGTGACAGTCTTCACAAGCCACGCAGGTTCTGTTCATTCCTGTACTCGCAGTGCGACTGGCCACATCGGCAGTACTTCTTCGATCTGTTGGATTCGATGGAGCCGGTGGATGCAATCGGCAAGTGCGCTGGCGCCGTCAACAAGTACGAACATATCGAACACATGAAGTCGAGACAGCAGCAATGGTATCTAGACGATGCAGTGCGCCAGTACTATAATTTCAAGTTCGTGATTGCTTTTGAGAATTCGATCGCACCTGGATACGTGACGGAGAAGATCGTGAATGCGTTTCTGGGCGGGGCGATTCCAATTTACTGGGGAAATTCGACGACAGTGACGCGAATGTTCAATCCTCGCAGCTTTATCGACTGCGGCGTGTTTGGGACTCTGCGCGAGTGTGCAGAGTATGTGATGTTGGTTCATGGTTCTGCGAATCTATACGAAGCGATGCGTCGAGAGCCACCAGTGACGGACACGAAAGTGTTCAACGAGATATTTTCATGGCACCCGAGCGTTACAAGCAATTGGGTTGCCGAGGCAATAACGAAACTAGTTTTCAGCGAGTCTGCACCGTAACTGAGATAATTCGAGGTAGAAACATGAAGCTGACAAAATTTACAATTCCTACCGCATCCAAGCTGATACGTCGAGATCATGGCAGAATGTCCTTCCATTGATGAGATTGCTGTGAATGGCGTAGATTCCTATCACCGACGTGTCTGCAAGTGAGATAATATCGGTTTCTTCAAAGCATATCGAATCCCGGAGATTGATGAACTGTGGTATATGCAAGGGCCGAATCCCACTTGCTAATAACCACATGGCGATCGTAATGTCATCGAGGCCACGGAACGCAGGCACAAGTCGCTGATTCGCGTCGATAACACGCAAACATCCTCTGGAAAGCAAATAGTGTGGTCCAAATGCAAACGGAGGAAACTCCGCGAGCGGATAATCTCGCTCGGACACAGCATATATGCTTCTGAGATCTCTTATTGGTTTCACAGGTTGCTGGAACTGGTTTTCCCATACCTGACCGGCGTAGAAACACTCGTTTGATGTGTTCAGAGTATAGATGCGGACGAGACCCTGCAAGCGACTCAAATCGACGTATACATCGTCATCAGTGACCATCACGGTAGACGCATTGGTGTAGTTTGTGCTCACGTAGCGAAAGAACGAGGTCACTTTGTTGACCAGACCGGAGTAGCTGTCTTCGCAATCGCCAAGCTCGTCGATTAGCAAATCGTTGTAAGCCTTGCGCTCCAGGTTGATTGCCGTCATGAGAGTACGCCACGACGCTTCATTGTCAACGCGAGTGTCAAAAGGTAAACGGCAACCCAGGAACACTACCCGAATGTTTCGTGGCCGGCTGGAATTGCTTGCCCACGTCGCCCGAATCGCCTGACGCAATGACATTCCTCGACGTATGCTAGTCTTGACACCTACAATAATCGACGGATCTTGGTGGGTGAGCTTCGATTGAGCTGGATCTACACCACTCTCTCGTGAAGCCACCGCATCTCTTTCGACCCAGAACTGCTCACGCCTTGATTTGTGGATGAACTGCGTATCGGCCGTACCATTCCCGCACTCGACCAAGCACTGCGCTGTGTGGCTACCAACACTAAGCATTGTAACAGGGCTCATCATCTCTCGCGACTCGCCGACGCGCAACCGATCGTAGTGAGTCAGCTGTGAGCAGTGAGTTGCAGGCTTCTCCCCGTCCAGCTCAACGCACAGACGGCACCAAGACTCCGGTAGGTTGGCCGAAGCGTGGAAAGGAGAGCTGTAGACCCGATGCACTGAGCAGCGAAGCACCGTCTCCGGCGTTGTGACTGTGCCTCGTTGGGGATACAGCAGCTGTACGCGAAGGCTCAGGCGTCCTCGCAAGCGCAATCCGTGATCGTCAGTTCCCGCGTCTGACAGCCCCGAAGCGGTACGGGAACTGGAGTGCAAGTCACCGAAGAGCAAGAGCCACAGCAGCCAGCGGAGACAGAGCCGGCGGCGGAGGCGACTTGAGTTGCCATTCATGGTCAAGCGATCTTTTGACTTGGCTACACAACCAACAGAATATATCAGTTCTTTGGTACAGCGCGATCTTCACTAGATTGCAGATGTGGCGCGTCCTGCTGCTGCTGCTGCTGCTGCTGCTGCTGCTGACTCGGCCGATAGCGTCGTTCGTGGTGCCTGCTGGTGGCGCCGATGGACTCAACAGACTCAAGTTACTCTGGCCCGAGGCGGGCGAGCTGGTCAAGTCGCCCGTGACGTTCCTGATTGAAGCCAGCACGGACGATGCGGCAACACTGCTAGCTCACTACAAAGACAAATGGATGTGCGTCCAGGTGGACGAGTCAGAGACCAAGTGTGTTCCTGTCGCTGGCGCGGAGCATTTAGAGGTCTCCCTCTCACGGGGACCGCACTCGTGTGTCGCTTTCGTAGCTGACACGCAGGTCATTACACTGCAAACCCAGCGACAGCACATTACAAGCGCAGTGAGCTTCACAGTGCTGGAGAAAAGAGAGTTTACAGAGTACGAGCAGCAGCAGATTGCGAGCATCAAAACCGAGCGTCTCGCAGAGTGGGCGTCAGCTCCAATACAGCCACGCCTAGCGGGATCGTTCAATGGAACGAGCGCACCAAGCGAGAAAGAGAACAGCCAATTGGAGCCGTTGTACATGGTTGTGGGGGTCAAGACCAGGCTTATCGAGGGGTTTCCGTTCCGCCAGGCCATTCGACAGACGTGGGCGAGCACGGAAGCACTACCGTCGGACGTTCGTGTGCTGTTCATTGGCTGTCAAGCCTTCCAACCGGTCCAACCAGATGAATCACAGGCACTCAAGCTGGAAAAAGAAGTATATGGTGATTTTCTCATGGACGAGCTTGACTGTCGCGATGGATATGACCAGTTGCCCGAGAAAGTGAAGCATTTTATGCATTTTGTCGCCTCAACTGCGATGTATCGTACCTCCAAGTATGTTATGATCACTGACGATGACGTGTACCTGCGTGTACCTGTACTGGCCGCAGAGCTTCGACAACAAGGATCTTTGAAAAACATATACGCTGGCGCGTCACTCTCCAAACCGTTTATCAGGCCTGATCGAGACCCAACGAGCCGCAATTATCTCCCTGAAAGTATATATCCGATGGATGAGCTCCCACCATTCGCCCTTGGACCGCACTATCTGCTTTCCATGGACTGTGTCGAGTTCATAGCCGACAATAAGGACGATCTTCGAGGGCTTGGATCACTCGACGACGTGTCCGTTGCGCTGTGGATGCTCACTATCCAAGTACACCCACAGCATATCGATTACTTCAGGAGTTTGTTTTCTTCATCTTGTCGCAACGAACTAATATCGTTCGCTGACCTGTCTCCTGTTGGAATGGCAGCAATTCACAGCAACCTACGTGGAGGTAGACACTTTTGTTATGGGATGAACCGAATTCTGTGGAGTAAGGACGCAGTAAAGAAGAGTTTCAAGACATAGAGAAAACGTGGTGGTTGGCACAACATAACTAAATAAGTTATGCTACGACAGAGCGTCTAACAGAGCACCTATGCGCGTTTCCGCGCCTTCACGGTATTTCCCCCACGGACCCCGGAGACCATTGAGCCTTCCGCCTCCATTGGTGCTTGATCCCACTGAGCTCGTACCCCCAGGGCCCCCTCCCCCACCGCTATCTTCGCCAACACCATCTGTGTGTATCTTCAACCAGCGTGTTGATTTGCCACTTGAAAAATCAAACTCTTGGATGTGGTATGTGCGCACACGCAAAAGTGGTTCTGGTGTCATGTTGCTGCCGGCTTCTTCAAAATTCTCGACGTCATCGATGTGGTGAAATGAAAAAGCGCTAAAGACAGTGATGAGGAAGTGACTGGGGTTGGATTCCGAGACGGAAATTTCAATAGGGTGGCCCCGCGCCTCCGCTGGGCGTAAGATCATGCTCGGGTTTCCCAGAAGGCTATGGACTACGAAGTAGGAGTCGCCACCGCTGATTGTACGCGCACAAGCTTGCAATAGTGCACTGACGGCTCGCACGCGCTCCTCCTGCGCGCTCGCGAATTTTTTTATGTGCGTGTCCAGAACTTCAAAAATGTTTTCCAAGCCGCTATTCTCGCCGTCTCCCCCTCCATACAAAGTGTCGTTGATTAGAAACAGCTCAGGTAGTATGTCGCGTAGCGTTTGCTCCAGAGAGATTGGCCGGGGGCGAGGTAAGTAAATCTGCGCAAATGTAGTTGCGTATTTCGCGAAGATGCTCAGGTAGTCGGCTTTTGTACGTGCTTGAGATGCGCGTTTGCGGATCGCAAGTTGGTCAATAGGGTTAATTTCCCACAGAAGTGGATCTGTATCTTGCAAGTACTTTACGCTGCCGAGATGATGAACCGATAGTCCTTCGAGCATATGTGGGGTACTCGATTCTTCTTGAATCGGTGGTGGTGTTAAGGATGAAGCTGATGAAGCGGATGGTGAACGGAACCGTGAGAATGCTGTCTTGCGCTTCCGATTCCCAGGAGATGGGAACGCTCGGGATTGGTAAACGAACGACGAAGAGGGTGACGGGGTTGCTGCTGCCAAATTGCAGTAGAAAGACGCACGATTGAGGGCCGTTACCCATTCTGATACAGCATGCTCTGTTTCTTCGACAACTCGAAGCACAATCGATTTTCGTCTGCATAAAATGCTAGTTAGTGGTTTACATGCAGAACAGTTCATTCAAACAAAGAAGCTTACGAGTGGACTTGGTGAGTAAGGCGCGACGTGAACTTGATTATCTGGAGACTATGGAGGGTGCTGGAACTGGATATACTGAAAGCCATTGCCTGATCCCCTTTGCCACGAACTACATGCGCGTGCTCGAGCACGACTGCCCCTCTAGGGATGCCGTCAGTCTCGTTCGTGAAGTAATACAACCGATTACCCTTGAGTTCAAAGTATCGTGCTTGCCACGAGTTGATACCGCTCTTTTTCTTTAGCCAGCCCATCTTGCTAGGAGTAACACATCGGGGATACGCACCTATTTCTTCCTCGCAGGTGCCTGTGCTGCCAGTCGTAGAGTTGCGTATGTTGTCTGAGCTAGAGTGCAGCGATGAAAGCGATAACATTGACCACGACAGTGGCAGTGACGCCACCGCACTTGCGTCACTAGATACTGCAGATGCAGAGCTCTCATCGATGTTTACAGACTCTGTTGAAGATTTTTGGTCGGCCTTGACAGAGGTGGATAGGGGCTTGGTAATCGCGTGCTTTTCGTCTGAATAATGCGCTAACGGATCTTGACGCGGAAGTTTTCGGTCAATAAATGTGCAGGCCTGCGACCCAGTTTGATACAACCCTATTGCACCCGGTATCGAGGTTTCTGGGGGCTGCGATTGTTGCAATTGCTGCAAAGCTGGTGAGTCAGACACAGGATCATCCGATCGGGGTCCTTCTTCGATTTCTATCACATTGGTGGTTTCCAGCTCATCGTCCGCAGTAATAGCTTTGTCGATTCGATGCGCTAATGCAATGTGGTCCTCCGTCAACTCCCCCACTCGCGAAAGCGGCAGTGCAACTGTAACAACCCATACTTGACGTCCGACCCACTGAAGAGAAACATCAGGGTTGATTCCGCTCGACATCGAAGGCTTCCCACTGCTCGACGAAGTAGAGGAGCCACTGTCGTTAGCAGCGATTCTAGCGATACGAGCAACAATGGCTGCTCCCTTTTCCATCGTCCAGCACGTAATGACGCCCTTAAAGAAGCTCTCTTCCATATACCACCGCTCCACTCGTGTCGGATTATGTTTCAAGCTTTCTGTATGGATATTGACTTTGTCGTCGAGCGACAGCGATGGACTGATCGTGGAGTTCTTGCTAGCTTCGCGTGGAGACGGTGCGAATTCTTCTCGAATGACTTCACCGCTCTGAGTCGCGTCAGAAATCTCTGTGAGCTGTTTAGCTGGATTTCGCGGCGTCTGCGGGGGTGACCGTGAGGTCGGTGTGACTGGGGCCGAGTTTTTTGGCGGACTGGGGCTTGAGAATCTTTCTTTTATCCTGAGAAACTGGTCTTTCAGGCTCGAGCAGCTTTCATGCGTTAGAGTAGACGGTGTTTCTGTTGGTAGCGAAAAATCTCTTGACAGCGATCGCTGCGGTGACTCCACATGTGCATCTGAGTGGAGGGATCGAATAGATCGCAACATGGAGACACTGTGCTGCCGTGTTGTTTCTACAACCCCTATATCTGTCTCTCCGCGCGCCATCTTGTTGTCACTGTCCGCCCTGTTGCTCAGCACGGATGGAGACGACTGCTCTCTGTTGATGATAGGCGAGGGGTGGCGCACACTACAGTCAGATGGATGCAGCGTCGCGAACGTGGGTTTCCTGGTGGATGGAGTTGGCGCGGCAGGAGACGGCAGAGCGCTCGTGGACTGCCGCCGCGGGAGCGAAAACATGCTATGGGGGCTAGAAAACAGCGGCTACTTCATTCGCTGTCAGGCGGCGACCCGATGCGTGC
>JAASGX010000595.1:0-17663 GCA_023334415.1 Phytopythium chamaehyphon | reverse complement strand
CTCAATCCTTATCCGCTGCTCGAGGCTTGCCGGGCAGCTGCAGCTTTCTTCCACTGCAACTACTTCTAAATTGCAAACTTCAACGTGGTCCATTGCCAATTGCGATCGTCCTGAAGCTCAAATGTGAGCCCACGGGCGCTCGTCACGACTCGGTCGCGTCAATGAGAGCTCCGATTGCCTGCAGCGCCTTCTTGAGGTGCTTGGAGTTGGTCAGCAGGTGGTTGGCGCGCGGGATCACCAGCAGCATCTTGGGCTCAGCCGCGGCCGCGAACAGCGCCTCGCCATTGGCCAGCGGCACGTTGTGGTCGTCCGAGCCGTGGACGACCAGCAGCGGCGCCAGCTCACCCGAGCCAACGGTTAAATCTCCGCTCACAGCGCCGCGCACGTCGAGCGAGCCGTCCAGGCATTCAGCTACGTACTGCCGGTCCAGCCGCATGAACAGCTTGCTGGGCACGTCCCGGACGGTCGCGATCTGTTCGTCCGTCGCGCGGTTCTCGCCGTCGAACGACAGCTCGACGCCTTGGGGGAGCTCAGCGCCCTCCGGCAGGTAGAACTCCTTCCAGCAGAAGCCGTCAGCCTCCATCTGCGCCAGCTGCCGCGGCGCAAAGTCGAACTCGACGCCCTTGGGGACGTCCAACAGCCCCGCGACGACCGCGATCGAGTCGCACAGCCCGCACTCGGCCCTCAGCAGCGCCGCGACAATTGCGCCAGTCGACAGCCCGACGACGTGCAGCCGGCCGCCGTCGCACAGCAGCCGGCCGCGCACGAACTCGCAGGCAGCGACGGCGTCCTGCGCCTCCATTGAGACCGTCTTGGAGCTAAAGCGCAGCTCGCGGTCTGAGCCAGGCACGCCGCCGAAGTTGAAGGTGACGAACGCGCGACTGGCGCAATTCTGATAACCAGCGGCGCGCTGCAGCCACCAGTCGGCCAGCTTGAGCGGCAGGCGCGACGCGAAACCCGCGCGCGTCGGGTGCACCGCGAGGTCCGGGAAGCCGTGCAGGTAGAGCAGCGCGCTGTCAAACGAGCGAGGAGCTGGAGCTGGGGCTAGGGCTGCCAGCAACGCGCGGAGCTGCCGTGGCGGCGAACAGGGCGGCGAGCGGCACGCCACCGGCTGCGGAGGCGCCAACACCTCCATGGTCATGACTTGCAGCTCCATGACGTTCAATGGATCGTCTTCACCACTTTCACCTCATTATTATATACTGCTTTAGAATGTCATAGTAAGTTCAAGTGTCGGTGTTTTTAGTTATGTATTAACATTGATGCGGTATTATTTATACGAGACCGCTTCAACCTAGACGAAGGCGAGCACGAGCCTGAACAGCGCCTCCGGCAGCTCCACGACCGCATGCGGCCTCTGCTGCTGCTCCCTCCTCCTCCACTTCCACTTCCACCAGCTCCTGCCGCTCTCCCCTCCATTCTCTTCCACCCTCCGCCGCTCCATCACCAGCAGCCGGACGCTCTGCCACCTCCTTCTCCTCCTCAATCCCCTCGCGACCTCGCCAGCCACGCCCTCGGCCTCCTTGGCCGTCGCCCTCGGCCGCCTCCGCCCGCTGTCGACGTCTCGCTGCCACTCGTCGGCCGCCTGCTCCACCGCCGGCCGGTTGAGCGCCAGCAGCTCGCGCAGCAGCTCCGCCATCCCCTGGCGGATCCCAGCGCGAGCGACCTCGACCCTCAGCTCCTGCTCCTTCTCGCTCTGCTGCTTCTTGGAGCTCGAGAAGCTCCTCGCCACCTTCCGGACGCTGAGGACGCGCAGTGCCCAGCACTCGCTCGACGACTGCGCGGCTGCCAACAGCACGCGCAGCTCCCGGCCTCTGAATTCGACGCGCGAGAGCAGGAAGCCGCTGGCCACGGCGCCCGGCCGCCAGCGCACCGCGTCTTCCAGGGCTCGCTGGGCGTGCGGCCGCAGCTCACGGAGCTCCTCATGACTCGCCAGTCGCCATTTCCGACGCCTCTGAAGCTTCTTGAGGTCGCCGAGCAGCAGCGCGAGCACCTGGACGTCCAGCGAGCGCACGGCCGCGATGTAGAGCAGGTTGGCGCTCCAGGCGTCGGTGTCAGTAGCTAGATGCTGCTGCAAGGCTCGGAGGAAAGCAGCGAGACCGTCGGCGTCAGGGTCCGTCGTCCACAGGAAGAAGGATGTGGCCGACGGCATGGCGAAGTGCGAGTGGCGAGAAGCTCAAGGCGGACGGGAGCGAGTGAACCCATGAGCCATGAGCAGGGGATGAGATGGTGGCCACTTCAGCTTCTCTGCCACGTCGACATATCACAGCCGAGAAGGGGGAGAAGGCATGCGAGTTCCGGCGACTTGTGGAGGAGACTTGCTGCTGACGAGCGTCGCGGTCGTGTGCAGGGCCAAGCTTGACGAGGAAGACGTCGCGAGGCGAATCGAGGCGTTCCTGGACCCGACGCCGCGGTGGACGGTGGTGACGGCGACCAGAAACGAAGTCTCGAGCACGACGAGTCGCCAGCTGCGGTTGTTGAGAAGGATCGCTGCGCGGGAGGAAGCTGCCGGGATCGACCCGTACCTGAAGCAGCTGCGGTTCGCAGACGCGCTCGTCAACGCTGTTTATCGCTGGGAGACCGATGTTACCAAGTGGCTCATCAACGAGTACTCGCCGACGGGGGTCATCTACAAGGCGCTTCAAGCTGCAGTCCGAGTTGGCGATCTCGACTTTCTCCGCTGGATCCACAAGAACTACAGCCGCCGCGCTGTGTGGTGGCGCAGAGCGCTTTGCAATTTTCCGTACGACGCAGTGGGAGGAAGCATTTTCACGATTGTCAAGTGGCTCCACCAACATGATGCGCCTGTGGATCCTGACAACGTGAAGTCGCTTGTCCGTATAGCCGCAATAAAAGGAGATCTGGAGATGATGGAGTGGGTGCTTGAGCGCGAGGAGAGGCGAAATTGGCGGATGGAAATGATCCTGAACGAAGCCGCGAACAAAGGTCACACCAACGTATTGCAGTGGGCGGTCGAGCGTCTTGGTGCCACGCTGAGCCAGACCCAAATGGACATCGCAATTTCAAATGGGCGGCTCGACACTGCGCGTTGGCTGCTGAGCCAAGGAATACAGATCTTGAGGCCCAACACGATCAGTGGTGCAACCCGGAACAAGCATTTTACCACGCTCAGGTGGGCGATTGAAAATCTGACGATGTTCATGAAAGAGCTCGAGCCGGGAGTTGATGCTATGCTTGCTGAGCTTGGCCAGCTTGGTATTATCCAGCTGCTGCATGAGTTTGGAGTAATCTTCACAACAACAGTAATGAACAGCGCGGCTCGCGGTGGCCAGCTTGATGTAGTGAAGTGGGTTCACTCACATTGGAACGTTGGGTGTACGACTGCTGCAATGGACGGCGCCGCAGAGAACAACCATTTGGATGTGGTCAAGTGGCTCAATACCAACAGAAGCGAAGGCTGCACCACGGAAGCGATAGATCAAGCGGCCACGAACGGCCACTTGGAGGTTGTGATTTGGTTTCACGAAAATCGCACAGAAGGATGCACTGTGCGTGCAATGGATGGCGCCTCAGCAAATGGCTATCTGGCTGTGGTCACATGGTTGCATGAATATTTCACCGAAGGGTGCACTACAGCGGCTATGGACGGAGCTATCAAATCCGGACATCTCAACATCCTGAAGTTTCTGCATGATAACTGCAATAGAGGGTACTCTGCTGAAGCCGTGGTCGATGCTGTGAGGGAAGGCCACATCAATGTCGTCAAGTGGATGCATCTGACTCGTGGCGAGGAGATAACTGAAGATGCGATTGCAGAGGCTGCGAAGCGTGGCAACGTCGACATTCTGAAGTGGTTCTTGACCCATTATCCTGGACGTGTGCTTGGTCCTCAAGTGATGTCTAGAGCGATTTGGTACAGCCAACTGGAATGCGCGATCGAGATCTATTCGGATGGACGATTCACATGGGGAGGTCTGGACAGATCTCAGTCCGTTGCCTCCGACTTTTTTACTAGAGAGGTAGCATTATCGTGCTGGATGTGGAGGAAGTTCCCTGAAAACATGACAGCTACCTTGGAGCATGCTCGTGACATCACTCCAGAATTACGCCAAGAGTTTGAGATGATTCAAGACACAATTATTCCTAGTTGGCGACGAATTGACTTTTGACCGTGGCTCGATGCATAGTATTCTGGACTCGTGCGAGGATTCGAGTCAAGTAAGCGCTTCAAGTTTGGCTGCACCATATCCTAAAGGTGTCGAGCACCTTGCACAATGATGATAATACAACGTGCTCGCCAGACTTTCGTGAAGATGGAGAGTATTCTCTTCGTGACCCGCAGTTTCACGGGAAAAAGGTCGTGGCCAACAGTTGCTCTCTCAGGCTGTGACTGATATCAGCCCAAGTGAACCCAAAAATTTCATACATAAATCAGCATCAATATCACGCCAAGCTGAGCACTACAGGCACTTAGACCCGGCATTCGAGAAATCGACCAACCGGCACAAAAGCAGCAAGCTAAACATGCAGGACTTTCAAGAAGACATCGAAAGCATTGGCTCGCCTCCCGCGAATCGCTCTAAAACCCATATCCACACATCGAATGACCAAGGCTCCGAGTTCACTCTGCTGACTAGTGTCGCTGTCGTGTGCGACTCCAATCCCCGGATATGTGGCGTCAAAGATATTGCGTGGCTTATCGACTCGCATTTAGTCCCAACTTCGATGTGGACGGTGTTCAAAATATTCGAGAAGCGGCTTCCGAGCGAGGTTATTTGTCAAACAGACCCGATTCCTGACCAACTTCGACTACTTAAAAGGATTGCTGCTCTGGAAGAGCTCGGGGATATTGACCCGTATCTCAAGCAGAAGCGGTTTGGAATTATGCTGGACAAAGCTGTTGAGTATGGTGGCATGAATGTCATCAAATGGCTTGTTGAAGAGTACTTTCCAACAGGTGTCATCCGACAGGCAATCCGCACAGCGATCCGTGTCGTCAACCTTGAGTTTCTTCAATGGGTTTACGCGCACCACAACAACCGGGTTGTGTGGTATCGCGATATTCTGATCTATTTCCCAATCACTACGTACCAGGCTGCAAATCATGTGAACATCTTTGCGATGGTCAAATGGCTGCATAGCACTGTTGCCCCCGCGGATCCTAACCGAGCAACTGGTCTTGTCTCCCAAGCCGCTAACCTCGGGGACCTGGAAATGCTCGAATGGGTTTTGGCGCTCAAGAAGGAGCCTGATAAGCAGATTGATCTTCTCTTGCACTGTGCAGTGCGGAGGAACCGCAAGCTCGTATTGGAGTGGGCAATCACACGCTTTGATGTAGCCATGGATCAATCCCACATGGATGTGGCGGTATCTGCCGGTCAGCTCGAGTTGGCTCAGTGGATATTCGACAACGGTATTACGACAGTGAGCACGCAAGCAATCGAAAATGCCGCTCAGGCCAAGCATTTCGGTACGATAGCATGGGCTCTCAAGAAATTGATCATCCCCGTAAATGATGTCTGGCCGACGAACGCAGCGAGATATCCTTGTGGTAATTTAGATATTACTCAGCAACTTCATGATGCCGGAGTCAAGTTCACACACGAGGCGATGGATACTGCAGCATCAGGTGGTCACCTTGACACCTTAATATGGCTTCACGAGCATCGGACAGAAGGATGCACGACTGCTGCAATGGACGGAGCTGCAGCAAATAACCATTTGGATGTGGTGATGTGGCTACATTTCAATCGACGTGAAGGGTGCACGACCGATGCAATGGATCAAGCGGCAACATGCGGTCACTTGGAAGTGGTACGATGGCTACATGAGAATCGACAAGAGGGTTGTACTGAACAAGCATTGAGTGGCGCAATGGATTACGGACATTTGCCTGTGGTGAAATGGTTGTGTGAACACCGCACCGAAGGATGCAGGATGTATGCGATGGATGCTGCTGCTGAATCCGGTCACCTCGACGTGATAAAGTTTATGTATGAGAATGACTACGCAAGTTTCACGGATGAAGTCATGGCTTTGGCTGCAACGGGAGGCGATATTGAAGTTATACAGTGGCTGCACCTGCAGGGGGAACAAGTTACCTTGCGTGCAATTCAAGAAGCCGTTGAGGAGGATCATACCGAACTATTGGAGTGGCTTCTACAACACCACCGACTTGATTCCGCATGTCTGTATCGAGACTATACGAAGATCACACTCGAGAATGCAATCTTGCTTTACTCTGAAGGGCAATTCAGGTGGGACGAAGGAGACATTAAAAAAACATCGGGCAAAGCGACGCCGAAGTTTTGTGCTGGATGTGGAGCAAGCACCCTGAGGACATGCCGCCTGAGCCTCCGTTAGGCGACCGAGCCCCTCGGTGTGAAGAATTCGAGTTGTTTGAAAAGATCCAAGACGCAATTGCCCCGGGGTGGCGAGAACGAACATGGATTCGAACGCAAATCAACTTATAATTCTCAAGCGATACCTACGTACTAATTGATGGAGGGGCTCTCGAAAACATCTCTAGCAGGCGCAATGAATTGGTAATAATCATCAAGAGTTTGCATGACGGCGGGTTCATTCTGAGCGCATTGAGGCGGGGATGCTGAGCAGCATGAACGACGATAGGTAATTCAGAAACTATGAATTCAACTTCGAGGCGGAGCTGATAATATGAATGTAGCAGCGTGCAGAAAATGTAGGCAAATCCCTGAAAGAACGTCGTCACCGATCCTCACTATCGCACTGTGCAATTATGTCGATCACAGCGTCCGCCTCGCTCACAACTGACAGGAACGACACAATGATGTGGAAGAGTCCGTCTGGAAGGATCCCAAGCAGACTTTTATCCGCATTTGCACCGACGAGCTGAAGGTGCCAGCGCCACACTGCGTACCATGGATACTGTTTCCTGCGCCTAGCGCTCTCCATCCGCGCAAGCACGAGCGGGCCGACTTGGTCCCACAACAAGTCCCGGTGAAACTTGGCCACGAGGTCCGTTGCGACATCATTGGTATCACCACCAGCTATTCGGTGAGCGCTGGAAATTGGGGTGCTGATACAATATGCAGCGATTGGTCTCACCACCGAGGGGTTGAGCGTGTCCATCCGCAGCAAGAGCTCGTTCATCCTGGTCTTGATAGCCTCGCGGACGCATTCGACCAGGAATCCAAGTTCGTGGCGCTGCCTGTCGAGCTTCCTCTGTCGGCGGCGGCCCGATCGCTTGCCACTTTGATCCAGCATCCGATCACTTGGGATGGCTACACTCATCACTGCCGGCGCCACTCGGCGATGCAGCAGCACCTGCTCGGCCCACTGCTCGTCCTTGGACCGGACCGCTGCGAGCAGCACGGGCAGGTGCATCGGTCGGCTCCCACGCTCGTGAAAATCGACATTGTCGATCAGGAAGAGCCTTGGGAGTAGCGTGAACGTGGGACCGAACGGGTTGGCTGCCGCCCACACCACCGCCTCCCGATCCGCCTCGAGCAACTTGCGCGTGCCGTTGAAGAGCGCGAGCCGGCGCTGGCGGTAGAAGGCTTGCAGAAGACAGTCGAGTACGACCGGGTCCAGGCCGCGCTCGCAGGCCAGGATCAGCAGGTTGCGGCGCCTCGGGAGCCCCCAGTGCACGCTGCGGCGCGCCAGCACGCGGCGGATCTCGCCCAGCGCCGCGCGCGGCAGCGGCCCGGGCGCCGGCGCCGACCGCAGCAGGAACTCGAGCAGCGTCGAGCCTGAGCACCGCGCCGCCCACGCCTGCATGTCTGTCGGCTAGATGCTCAACGTCACGAGGCAGAGACGATTGGAATGGAAGCGCCCGCTGGACGGAGGAACAGATGCGCAATTGAGCAGCTCACTTCAACTTGCGACCGTTACTTTTTCAAACAGCGCTTAAACTGTCCTAGACAACATACTGTCTGTTAATGGACAGCATAGGCGTTTATTCTCACTTTTGGATCCGCGAAATGCTGGGGCTCAAGTACGTGGTGGCCAAGTCGCGGGAGCTGTCGACGCGTCTGGAGGCGCCTGGGGGCGCTGCTGCGGCCGCTGGGGACGCTCGAGACGCAGCTGATGACGCTGCGGACGTGGCGAGCGGCGCGGGCGGCGCGTTCCTGCGGCAGCGGCGCGCGCAGATGGACCAGGTGCTGGCGCGTCACCACTCGCTGGTGGACAGGTGGGGGACGTTGGGGGACGCTGGAGGACGCTCTGGGAGACGCTCAAGTGCTCACGGGCAAGAGAGTGATGGTGGTGGCTGTGGTGATGGCAGTGGGGAGCAGCTCGGCGTGGAGCTGGGCAAGACGCGGCAGAAGCTGCTGGACCAGGCCGAGAGCGCGCAGTTCGTGGCGCAAAACTTCCACCTCGTGGCGCGTGTGCGCCAGCAGCTGAGCCACTTGAGGTGCGTCAAGATGACGTTAGCCGCGGTGACGTGAGTCTTATTTTCAAGTTGGGATCACTCACTCACTGACTTCCTGCAGAGGACTCGTGGAGAAGATCGCGGAGGACGCCGAGGACGTCGAGAACCTGCTGGCGCAGCGGTCCGAGGAGTACATGGCCAGGCAGAACGCCGAGTTTGCGGCGCGCCAGGTGCGCTTGCACGCTGTAGATGTTCTAGTCGCGTCAATATATTGGGAGGTGCTGACAGGTGAGCTTGGCTGCAGCAAGAGGAGCTCGAGCGGTTCGAGATGCAGATCCTGCACGAGAAGGAAGGCCGCAAGCGCGCGATGCTCGAGGAGCGGCGCCAGCGGCTCGCCCAGGCCTTCCACGACGACCTCAAGACCTACCAGACGCTCGTCACATACCAGGGAGTGACGGCCGCAAGTGCTCTGGCTGGTAGGTTTGCGTGTCGGATATGGTAAAGTTGCGCTCTTCTGACACTGGTCATGAAAGCAGAATCGGACGCCCCTGGGTCGACCGGCAAGGAGACGCTGGACTCGATCGACCTCGTGGTCGAGGCGGATGCGGAGCAGCTGGACGCGTTCTACGACTCGGACTCCACGTCCGAGTCCGACTTGACGCCTCGCTTCACGCCACCTGCGCCGGCCAACGAAACGCACGGTGACGATGAAGATGAGGTGGATCCGAACGCGATCCCCGACGCTGCGTCGGATGAGGAAGAAAAGCAGGAAGAGAAAATCATTTCCGAAGACGCACAGGAAGCAGGATCATCGGATAGCCCTGCCGATGCTGAACAGCCATCCGAGTTGGACGCTAACGAGTCAGGAGCAGGAGAGAAGGAAGAAACAGCTTGAGGCAGCTTGGCCAACATGACATGGTATTTAACTGGTCAAAAGCGAGAGACACATTGTGTATCGCGTAGCAGGTGACCGCCATCTTTTGGAAAATGGGTGCAGTATGTCGAGTAGGATCTTCTAGGTGGCAATGATATTGTGGCAGTCATTGCGTGCTCAATGTTAGTGTCGCCGCGCTCAATGCAGGGTCCCAAGTCTTCCAGCCAGCGGTCCCTTGCAGCAGCCTCTAGAGAAGCTGAGAGAAGCCTTTTGGCTCTTGCAACTCCGCTGCCAAGTTGCTCAGTCGGCGATTTGCACGATGGAGTCCAAGCGGCCGCACTTCCCGGCTCACGACCCGAACAAATTAGCTGGTCAATTAATGCCTCCACGACTCATACATAAGGTTTGACCTCCCGTAGGTCAGGCAGTTTTTTTTCTTCATGGGGCGTCGGTTAGCTCTCTGCTGGATGCCGTTGCCCGAAGCTCACTTGCAAACAGACACCTTCGCGAGAGAGCACTTCACGCACCGATAATGGAGGCGAAAGGTGGAAGCGTGGTGACCGAGTCGGAGCTCAACAAGTCTAGCAAAAGTCTCAAGACCACGGGCAGCAAGGGACGCGAGCACTCGGACTCGCTCGAGTACGATCCACGCATCGCCGAGAAACTCGCCGCTCTGTACGAGAAACTCGGCGGAGACATCGAGGCGATCTTCGAGGTGCGATTGAATTCCAGGACGATAGTTTATCATGTTGTGTGCATAGTGCTTATTGCATGACTGTTCTCAGGAGCTCGACGAAAACCCGCGCAAGGCGCTCAAGCATCCGCCGAGCTCGGCCGAGGAGTTTGGCAAGAAGTACGCCCAAGGATTTTACACGATGGCTGAGGCCAAGTAAACGAGAATGTTAAAGCTCATAATTGGATGGAGCAGTCGGAGTGTTCGGTGCCTCGGTTGCGACGGGCGTTGGTTCTTCTCCCACCAACGCTGGCTCCGTGTGCTCCGCAGGGGGAACAGCAGCAAGATCAGTCCATCCTCCAGGCGTTGTAGGGTGGTCTTCATCTGCTGCTTCAATCGGCAAGTCCACCTTGGAAAGCACCGCTGAAGCCGAGCGCGAGCGCTTCGATGCCGCAACCAACTCGGCAAACGCGAGTCGGTATTTAGCGTTGGCCTCAATGGCATACGTCTTAACGGGAGCCTGCAGCGCCTCCCACGTTCGCATGTGCTCACCAGGTCCTCGTGTACGACCATTACTGATGGTCTCCTCTTTCCAACATCGCACGAGCTCATCGCTCTCAGAATCGATTGAAAATCCGAGCTTCGTGTCTGGCTTGAACCTTCTTGGCACTGACTTGCGGAACAAGTCGGTGAATTCTGGCAGCACTACCGGGCGTTTCTTGCGAGCTGAAAGCCTTGCCGACAAGGCAGTCACCAAAGCAGTGGCTGCCACGGCGGGTGGTGCAATTGGAGGAACTGTTGGTGTCGAGTCAGGCATGGGTTCTGGGCTGACAGCCGAAATTCGAGCAGACTTTGGTACTGTCATTTCGATCATATCGACAGATGGAGGCTCTTGAGCATCTCCTGGAGGTACATTAGAGTCACTTGGAGTTGTCTGACTCTCGTTTGGGGTCTCTTGAGTGTTACCAGCGCCTTCAGTAGCGTTGATTTCACTCTCTGGTGGCTTGTTCTCTGATACAATTGAAGCAGCAATTGGTTCAGTTGGGGTGTTGTCAACAGGAGTGGCATCGGCGGGAGTAGCAGGTTCTCCTATAGGAGGTGCATCTTCTGGAATGGAAGCAGCTGGAGCCTCGCCCTGGGCTGCTGGGGCCTCCGCCACTACAACCTCAGGAGTAACATTATCAGCTGCGACCTTGGCACTTCTTCTACTGACCGATGAGCGGCTGTCACTCGGCACGGGCTTGACACGCTTCTTTCGGCGGCAGCAGCAGCATCGACATGATACTCGAATGCGCTTCCAGCATGCAAGCAGCACTACACCAACTGTTTTTCGCAGCACTGGTAGCAACACCTGAAACCAAATGGCTGATAGAAAAATGCCGACAATCAAAATTATGCAGAAGAGGAACATCACCATGACGTTGGCGCGCACAATTTTGACCACAAAGCCGTATTGACCCAGAATATCGACCTGACTGGCTTTGGCAAGCAATTGGTCATAGGCAGACTCGGAGGATTGAGAATCCGACGCGACAGAAATGCCCACAGCGTCAAACACAACGCCCATATTGAGTGTTGAAGACTTCATGAGGTTTGGATTACCGTACATCCAAGCAGAAAATCCAAGATGCAGCACGAGCGTCCACGGCAGCAAATTGAGTGCCGTCTCACCCAGCTCTTCGTCGTATGCCGTCTTGACAGAGTACATTCGGAGGATTGACAATTTGTCAAACCAAAAAGTGCCTCCGCATGTGAGCGCTGCGATAAAGAGAAGTACAGGCGACCCACCGGAGAAGATCATTGTGACAAAGACCGAGTTGAGCACCATTGGGTAGCGCACTGATATGTCAAACGATGGGCCAGCGTACAGCTTGTCCATCTGTTGTTGTGTTCGGATAGATCGACGCTTCGTCAGTCGCATAATCGGCGAAATGATGAACATTTGGAGACACAACACGATGTGTGGTACAAATGCGTTGATCAACATTGTCATGGTGATGGCCATTCCCACTGTCGGATACCAGTCGCGCTCAAAGTCATGATACTTGCCCTTGAACAGATCGCTCACGAGCGGCACCTTGTTCAGATTTAGCGCTGTGTTAACCACGAGCACAATGATGGCCGTGTTCAAGAACTGCGCCATGAACATTTTGAGCGTTATGGCAGACGCCTTTGCAGACTCACTCGAGTGTCTTTCGAAAGTCGCAAAAGCTCTCAGTATCGTCTTCAGCAGCAGGTTGACGATTACTACGATTCCCGACGCGACAACGATGAAAGCGTTCTTGGTCAGGTAGTCTTTGATGAAGCCTTGGCATGGCTCAAAGTCTTTCCAAAGTGCTTGCGGGCCGTCAATGATACCCAGTTCATTAATGCTTGCTTGAAGTTGGGTTGTGCAGAGGCAGTAAAGCGAATGGCTTGCCATGTAAGTCTCGCACTCGTCGCCTTCGTCTAGCAAATCTTGATCGAAGCACGGGAGTGTGCTGCAAGTTGTTGAGCTTTCATCGGATACACATGGATCAACGCATCGAACTGGGGCACTATCCCCTGACTTGACTTTTGGTAAGCTGCTTACGTTCAGGTCGTTGATAATTCCGTTCGAATATGCGATGTGATACCGAGCTTCGCCTGATGACCCCACCGTGCAAGTCTCATTTCGATCCCACTCGAGTTCCCACACCAAGTTCTTCGTGGCAGCACTGTGTTGATCATCGAACGAGTAGCTACCATAGTAAACAGCAGGCAAGGAATGATCGCAAAGACCAGCAGGGGGCATCTTGGCCTTGAATTGCTGTTGAGCCGACTGAGCACCAGATATGATGATGCAGGAGAAGAGCAGCAGCAAGAACGTCACAAAATTGGTAAAAGAGCGGCGATACAACCGGCCGCGATCTGTGATCTCCAGATTTTCCCACAGAATATTGGACGGCTCGGGCGCCGCCACAACAATGAGGGGAAACTTGCCATCGCGGAAACGCAGGAACTTGGGCTGATACTTGCGCGGAAGCCAACGGGTCGATTTACGGTAGTCTCGGAGGCATCGACGGCGCGACTCTAGATTGTTGAACACAACAAACGCGCACTCGCATGCCTCTAGGTTGAATGCTTTGACGGTATCCGCTGCCGCTTTCTTGACAGCTGCAACGTTCAGCTTGACTGTCCCCTGGCGAGCTAACCCCGGAGCTTGGGGCGGATCATTAGGTGATGGAGCAGGGGCTACTGTTGCAGACGCAACAGGTGTTACTGCACTGACGGTGGCTGTGTTTGACTTCTTCATGCTAGTGACTCGATCCTCTCGCTGTTGCTGCTTAAAAGCTTTGATTTTGCTCGTCTTCTTTTCCATCTGAGCATTCAACTTTTCCAATTTCTTTTGAGCTGACTGAAGCAGCTTCTCATCCGGGAGCTTGAAAGTTGCCTTGAGTTTTTGCCTCCGGAGCTTCTTTGCTGTTGCTGCATCGGCTGCAGCGATCGCTGCATCACGCTCAGCCTGCGCTTCTGCTGCCTCTTTCTTCTCCCGCTCCAAGATTGTAATGAGCTCTTCCGTCTCGGCAATATTTCGAGTAAGCGCCTCCATAGATAGGAACGTGCGAAGCAGACCTCCAGTTGGATGGGCGACACTGACCTCTGCGATCCAGGTACCAATATACATCTCAGCATCTGCTTCACTTGCGGTTGTGGACCCTGTTAGATGTTCAATGTTCGATACAACGTTGCAATTGACTGCTTTTCGGCTGAGAGAATTCTTGACCTTACGCCGACGCCCCCAACAGCAGTTGAGCCATAGAGGAAAGTACTGCTCTTCCTGAGTAGGATCAAATCGCGAGTTGAAATGCTCGAGTATCTCTCTTTTGGTCGCATCCGGAGGAAGCCCGCGCACAAAAATCGAGTACTTGGCTGGTGTCAAATTTTCTGCCTGGTGTAGCTCGATAGCCTTGCGCGCTTGCACTCGAAAGTACACGACGAACATCAGGAACACGAACGAATATATTGCATCGCTTGACGTGATAATCCAACTGACCGTCACAGGACTGGTTGTGAATGGCGTGTTGACTGTCTCCCACGTGCAGTCAATTTCTCCGTCGGGTAGACACAAACTTGTGTCCTGCTTAATTTCGTCACTTACACCTTGGTTTCCGAGCGATGCGTACGCCAATTGAAGCGGATCGGCCATTTTGGTCGTGATTCCGTCTCCGAAGTAGTTGACGACGATCGTCGGGAGAGAAATGATTCCCATGGTCAAGAACACCACTCCAAGATACTTGGTGAGCATGAAGTAGAGCTGCATACCAATGCCAAGTGCGCCGATGTCGTCCATTTTTACGTCGAACACCGATTTGCTTCCTGCTGCAAGTCGGTCCAACTTCGCGAGTGCTGCAGCTCGTTTTGCCATTGTCTTGAAATCTTTGCTGCTAACTGTGGGTGCCTTGTGGAGTGGAGAAGGTGGAGCTGGAGGCACAGCAGGCGTTGCAGTTGCATCATCTTGAGGCTGATTTTCTGGCCGTGGAGAATTGAAGTCAACTGCAATAGCCTGACTTTGGTGAGCAGCCGAATGGTGCGATGGATCTCGAGGGCTCTTCACTGAAGGGTTCTTGGCTGATGGTTCTCGTGGGCTTTTTACCTGAGGTTCGCGCGGACTCTTTACAGAAGGCTCACGGGGACTCTTTACCGAAGCTTCACGAGGACTTTTGACTGAAGGCTCACGAGGACTTTTGGCTTGAGGTTCTCGTGGACTTTTGGCCTGAGGTTCACGAGGACTTTTGATCGACGGTTCACGAGGACTTTTGATCGACGGTTCCTTTGCCTTTGGAGCTGCGGACGTGGATGCAAGTCTAGCTTCATCGACCACGACGGGCGGTGGCGTCTTTGGCCTCTCAATGGCGCCGGTCTCCGGATCGTCCGGCACGATGAGCGTCGGGAGTGAGCCAAGCGACGGATCCATCGCTTGTGGCGTCCAAGGCTTTGTTGTGACTCACAACTTGTGCTGCATTGAGGGCCGACGCAGCACCAACCGGTCCCAGAAATATCCCTCTCGTCCTTAGGCAAGCGGCCAGGCTCAAAAGGAATCGAAACGGATGGCCCTACCACCTGGCTCGCGTGCATTCGACTTGACCAGCCGAAACCAACTGATTGCCAAGTTGGACTTGGCATTGAGACCTTGCCATTGGCCTTGGTGGTCGAAGATAGCATGAAAACCCCATTGCCATGATGGCCATTGCCATCTTCCCGGCTATGCATCGCAGAACTCCAGGCAGGCTGAGACGAGCATCAATCGGCCGTGGGCCAACATGTCTCGCACTATTCGGTGCAAAGAAACTCTCTCAGCTTTCTCGCATGACAGGCCGCTAGCCTCTGGACTCGGCTTGTTGTTATCGTTGATAGTCGACGAACGGAGTTAGAGAATCTCCACAGACTCGATGATCTGGACGGCGTTTGCCATGGCGGCCGTCGTGCTCTCGAGCGTTGGCTGCCTGCTCATCGCCGTCAAGCTCTGGCGGGACTGGGACGTTCGCCTTTCGAGCGTTCGCTGGCTGTTCCTGCTCTTCTTCGTCTACCTGTGGCTCTACACCACCGGCCGAGTTGTGCAGTACGCGTGGCTGCTCTCGCTGCCGTCGGACGACATCATTGCCGTCAACGCGTCGATGACCAAGACAGAGCTCGACCAGCTCGGTATCTACATGTCCATCTACCTCTCGGCCGTCAAGAAGCCCTGGGTCACAGCCGTGTTGTGCTTTTGCGACGCTGTTCACTTCGGAGCAGCCTTCTGGGTGCTCCCTCTCACTTACGAGCTCGCTCAGATCGCTGCCAAGAACATGGACCGAGGTGTCGAGAAGGAGCAGCGCCAGATGAAACTCTACACGCTCGCAGGCCACGTGCTGATCGTCGGCTTCCTGATCGCTCAAGCTGTGATCGCCAAACGAAATGGAGGCTACTCCATCTCGGCCTACCGCCTTGTGCTCGCTATCTACGTCATGCAAATGATCACGATCGCATATATGGCTGCTCTGTTGCTCTCGCTCCGGTGGAGAGGCCGCAACATCGAGGCCGTGCATGGTCATTTCGAGACTTCTCCAGTCTACCGACGGCTCAAGCGCATCATGTAAGGATTCATCACAATTTCAGATGGCATGACCGACAACTTTTCTGACGAAAGCTTTGCAACTAGGCTGGTGTACGCGCTGTTCGCGTTCCAGTACGAGGTCTCGTCGCTTTCGCTGTACTGGAGGACCCCGACCGAACCCGGTTTGTTCACATTCATCGCCGTGAGCCAGATTGTTTACAACACGACGGGATTTGCGCTCGCGCTCATCACGGGATGCAGTCTACCGTGCGTTCTCCGCTTTGGTGCGTGTTGTCTGCCCGACGACGTCGAGGCGCAATTGCTTGAGCTCAGCGGCGGTGAAGAAGTGTTGCTACAATCTGCTGCCCGAACGCTTACGCCAATTCGAAGCCACAGCGGATCGCCACCGCTCACAAAACCGGTCTTTGTTATCACGGATATTGAGTCTTCCAGCGCGCTTTGGGCTGTTGGCGACGGACTTGTGATGCAGCGTGCAGTGGAAATGCACGATGACATTTTGCGCTCTTTACTCGCGAAGTATCGCGGGTACGAGATCACAACTGCTGGTGATTCCTTCCAGCTCGCGTTTCATACGATCCGAGAAGCAATTGAGTACTCGCTTGCTGTGCAGATGGAGCTCTTGGTTGCCAAGTGGCCAAAGCAGCTCCACGGACTGGTGCCTGCTACGAAACTAGAGCGTATTCTTCCGCACAAGACACTTTTCAGCGGTCTTCGCGTTCGAATGGGAATTCATGACACGAGTGTCGACAGTGAAGGACCGCTGATTCTCGGTGTCCACGCAGTCACAGGAAAGACGACCTACTCCGGTGCATCTTTTGCAATTGCGAACGAGATCGGGAATCTAGGTGCCGGTGGGCAGATCTTGGTATCGCACAGAGTTGCCCATTGGCTCGAAGCCAACGACTGGGTCCTGGAAACACCCACGACAATGGACTGTATCGGAGAGTATGTGGTTCCCCATACTGCTGTT
The DNA here is from genome assembly GCA_023334415.1 of Phytopythium chamaehyphon. NCBI lineage: Eukaryota > Oomycota > Peronosporomycetes > Pythiales > Pythiaceae > Phytopythium > Phytopythium chamaehyphon. The sequence goes on along the minus strand of JAASGX010000595.1, from coordinate 759 downwards.
TCCGTAGAGTTGTTTCAAGTTTTCCCACGTCGACTCAACCAACGCGCGCGGTTCTTTTCCAACCGGAATATCCAAGAGCGAGGCGAGCGTGCAAGCCACAGATATAGCAGAGCATCATACTTGGAGGCGTCGGGATCCAGCACAATCCCGACGAACAGCTATAGCGATGAGCCCTCACATATTTCGTTGGCCGTGTGACTACCATTGCCGTGGTGCGTCTGGCATAAATACCCAACTTTTTTATTTACTTTGTTCGTCTTTTCTAGCCTACATCTCCGTTACTGGATTCGGTTAAACTACACGATTGGCAAGAATTGGTCCGTCGAACTCGGTCTAACGCTCCAACGCACGCTGCCTCTTCCCTCTGGAGAGGCCACAAGCACGGGGAATGGAGTGCTGCTGCTCCAAGTTTCTTCACTCGTCGACCGAGTTGGTCTCGTTGAATTAGTGGTATTGGGTTCTCGCTTCACTTCAGCTTTCTTGAAAAAATGTTTCCGCCCGCGCATTTGTGCGAGCAGAATTTGAAACAGCTCCACGTTGACGCTCACCTGCGGAATCTCGAGCGACGTCATCCAGTCCACCTCGAACCGCTCCGACATCAAATCGCGGTTCTGTTCAAGCCACTCCGCCACTCGACGAGTCACCACGATCTGACCGCCAGCGCCCACGTCCCCCACCGTGCTCGCAATCACCTCCGACGCACCGGTGTACGTCGTCTTACCAGTCACCGCGTGGACATCGACGACGAGTGAACCCTCG
>JAASGX010000594.1:0-17670 GCA_023334415.1 Phytopythium chamaehyphon | reverse complement strand
TGGGAGACTTGGTGAGACCATCTAATAAACCGTAGTCCGTGGCCGTGTAGCACTCGTCCGTCGGTCCTTTGTGGGGCTTGAATGTCTTGGCGGGCTCCTTTTCTTCTTCTTTAGCCCGGAGACTTTGAGAAACCAAAGGAGTTGTGACTGGCTTGAGGTGCTCGGCCTCGAACGTCGGAACCGAGTGGTCTAACAGAGCCGAGAGCGTCGTGGAGAATGTCAAAGCACTCGTGAGGATCATGAGGCCCAGCAGCACGATCAGCAGTTTGGTTCCTCTCCTCGGCTCGAATCTCGGCGACTTCTTGGTCGACGGAGACCCAGGCGGAGACTTTCGCAGCATTTTGGTGTCTGTGGTGACCAATGGGTATGGTTAGAGTTCGAAGGAGGTCTGCCAATGGTAAGAGGGAGGAGTCGTCTTTCCATAGAGTCGAGAGTCTCCGGGCGGTAATGAAACGGGATCCTCATCTCCGGGAGAAACTATGTAAGGCCAAAGGCGAATTGCACAGAACGGCCATCGTAGCACAGAGCAGGGGCAGATCAGTGTTAAAAAAAACCGTTGCTGCACGACCATACTACGCGCAAGTTAAAAGACTGAGCGTTCCCGTCACAACGCGGCGTTTCCGTCCCAAAAGGTATTGTAGACGAAAATGACAACAACGATCTGGTAGCTCGGCAGTGTTGAGTGGGAGAGCGTCGTTTCTATCAATTGCCACCAGATCAGGTGGTAAAGGCCATTGCCGCTCTCCGTCGATGGACATTTAATCACGGTTTCAATGTAACCCGCCGTCGCGCGTACCATCTTGAACAATCCGACTATGAAGCTGTGAAGATTGTTTGGAAGCGAGGCTTTGCGTGTGATCGCACGGGCAAACCCAAGTGTACTCAGCATATTACCGACGAGGACTGTGTTCGCACAATGCGAGGCTCGAAACGGTCAGGATGCGGAATGACAATTGTCATCCAAGCTGTGTCGAAGCAAGACCCTAACGGAGCATGGAAGATTTTTCACACTAGCAATAATAGTGAGCTTCACAACCACCCTCCATCTCAAGATCCTCGTGTTCACGCTGGTCATCGACAACGTGCCGCCAAAGCGGAGGTGCCAGCACCTCAAGCTACTATAGCATCGTCAATCAATGCTCAAGTTGCGGCAGGAATTCCAGTTGAGTTTGTTCGGTCAACTCTGCTCCACAATGACCAAAACTCTATGGTAACGTCCAAGGACATTGCAAACGCGCGACAGGCCCAGAGATCAAAAGAGCTTTCAACTCAAACTCTTATCGAAGCAGTGTTTGGCAAGCTCTAGACCAACAATTTCTTCTATCGCTATACAACTGATCCAAACACCAACGAGATTCGTCGTTTGTTCTGGGCCTATCCTGTCACATCGGAAATGTTCCGTTTGCATCCTGACGTGCTCATCATGGACTGCACCTACAAGACCACCTTATATAACATCCCTTTGCTCAACATTGTATCGGTTACTGCCATCAACACAGTCCTTCCAGTGGCACGATGCTGACTCCCTGGAGAGACTCAAGAAGACTACGTTTGGGCATTGAACATGCTGCAAATTCTTATGATTGAGAAGGACATGACGGATCGAGATCTTGCGTTCATGAACGCTGTGAGTCGTGTGTTTGCTGGGATTCCGGCAATGGTATGTCGTTGGCACATGAACAACAATGTTATTGCGCGCACTCGCAGAGAGCTTTGCCAAGTGCTCGTATTATCACCACCTCCAGGTCAGCCAAAGTATGAAAACACTTGGGAGGCTGATTAATTCTTGACAGAGTTTTTTAAGGCAGTTGAATCTAAAACCGAAGCTCAATTCGAACTTCACCGGGTTGCTCTGAAACAATTAAGCTCGACACTTGCCGAGCATCTTGATGCGCACTGGTGGAAGTACAAGACGCTTGTAGTCCAACAATAATATCAACAGAAGTGTCTGTAACGGAACATTTCGTGTCGTCAATGGCCGGCCGTGCGTCCACGAGCTCATTGCAATCATCGAGTCGAATGGCAGATTGCGCATCAACCAGGATCTTTTCAGTTCATTGGCACATTCGACGTGGTCAATCCGTTCATAACCCACTCCAAGTTCTTGAGTCTGCGACGATCAGCTGACGACAATTCCGACGACGCACTAGCTCTGCAATGAATGAAGACTGAGAGTCACATCAGCGTGGGGCTGGTCAATTTGGAACTCGATTTGACCATCTCTTCATGAGCTTTGGGATTTGAACAACCGTGCGACTTCGCAATCGCAGACTCTCATCGAAAACCTACGAGTTCTTCCTCCTGTGTCGGTGTTGTTACAACTTTGAAGACGTCACTATCCCACCAAGACATTGGGGATATGCCGGCCGCCGGTAATTCCAATCAAAGCGGCATGTATCTAGTCTAGCTTTAATGCATTTCAGCACAGCTTCAACATTGATGTCATTTTCGTCTACAATACCTTTTGGGACGGAAACGCCGCGTTGGGACGGGAACGCTCAGCCTTTTAACTTGCGCGTAGTATGGTCGTGTATCTACAGTTTTTTTAACACTGATCTGCCCCTGCTCTGTGCTACGATGGCCGTTCTGTGCAATTCGCCTTTGGCCCTCCTTAGTTTCTCCCCTCATCTCCCATGGACTGTCGGTGGTCAATGCAAAAACAGTGGGATGTTGTCCGGCGGGCAGTTGAACTGGGTGCGGGTCGGTTCGGACCGTCTGGGAAAATGACAAATGAGGGTGTGATCTTGAAACAAATGACAAAAAGTACTTATTGTGACAGAATAGGGTATGATTAGATTCACACCCCGTCAAAATAGGAAAAGTCAAAATGAGTGACAACAAGGGTGTTATGCGCTCGTCACAGCCATAACTACAGTCACATTCATAACCTAGAAGCCGTCGCATTCGTCCTCTTGATCACCCCACTGGGCTGCGTCCGTAGTGAAACGACAATACCTACGGTTGATCTGGAACTAGCAGGTAGAAAGTTGCCACTGACATTGGAGTCGCTGTTCGCACGGATCAAACCCACAGGCGATTACAGTGGGTTGCTGTCTATGGTTGGTGTAATTGTGGCGCTCGCTTCGCTCAAGCGCAAGAATCTCTCAGCGACGACAGCGGCGACGGCAGCTGCCTGCACGCCTTTGCAGGAGCTACTCGTCACGGTGGATATACACCTACAATCGTACCGAGAACACCGTTAGCTATCACATCGGCTTGTAGCAGTTGTGAGTGCTTCCTTGTCATTGTGATCGGCATCCCTATGTAAAATAGTAGTTTGATCGGGATTCGGCCGGTAATGTCGTCGTTCACGTTCAATATTCGCCGTAAAATTGCTTGCGATCGACTTGAAGCAACCGCAGTGCATTCATAGATCGGGCGACTTAGACGTCTAGCGACTTGTAGTGTCATGGATCGGTTTATCGCGCATCGGAGATTGTTTATCGCGACAACAACTGGCCGGAAAAAGCTCGTAGATTCTACAACAGACTGATAGGCTGGTCGCTCTGGGTGCTGAGCTCGAGTATTCAAAAATGCAAGATCAGCATTAGAGGCTCGCTCTTATCTCAGTTCTACTAGCATCCTAGTGAAGACAGGATCGAACTTCGATCGCATGTTTTCCGTTAGGAAAACGACAAAGTTGATTGCAGAATACAGAGCGTATCCGGCATGACGTGCAGCCGCAGCTCTAATTCCTGGCTTGCCAAAACCTGTGTGTCAATTATGCAGTGAGCAGTGTGCAGCAATGGGTCAATGAAATGGGTTGCTAACTCACATGGAGATCCAGCTACGGTTGGTAGCTGGAGCCAATCGCCGAGAAAGAGAGAGTGTCGGCCACCCATGAAATCGAACTTCCGTGCAGTCCGTTCGGCCTTGCAAAGACTGGTCCGTCATGGAAATTTCGTCGACTATCACTAAGATGACGCGGTTGAACTTCGCCTTCATCTCGGCGCTAGGAGGTGAGCCGCGTTCGTTAACGTGCAATGTCAATTTGCGAGCGCTATGCATTGTGCGACCTTGAATATTTATCGCGGCCACCCTCGTAAATGCCATCGTTTCTACACTGCCCTCCCTGCCCCACTTTTTCGCAAACTCCAGCAGTGCGTGCACAACTCTTGATTTCCCAGTGCCAGCCTCACCGTCCAAGTAGCCTACAAACTGCTTCTTGATACCGTACGTTGCGTTACTACATTTGGCAGGATACATTTGCTCATTTTCACCGAGAGCAGCGTCGATATCCTTGGAGTAGGCATAGAGCAGGTGTCGGGCAGCAGCCTCGAACATGGCGTGCTGCCAAAAGTTAAGTTGATACGCTTCTGAATCCATTGATATCGACGGAAAATCAGGTAAAGTGGAAGACTTCCATCTTTCGGGTATATGAGGCTGCCACGGAACTCGGTGAAAACACTCTTCAAAGCGGTCCAAACGGGTCACTGCATCGGGAAACGATCGGATAAATGTGTCCCAATTGCGCATGAGGCTGGTGAGCCAGCAGCCGAACCCTCGATGAGTGAGACGTAGTTGTCAATATCGACGTGGTTCGGCGCGCTCTCCGAATTTACAGTCGGGTACAAGAGTGCTGTGGATTCAACTGTAGTTCGCACACTGGGGATTTAATCGACTATGTTCTGTGACACCAACAATAGTGACTGAATTGTGGATGCAATGGCGTGAACACCACCATTATTGAAGCTTAGATCCTCCATGTTGCTGTCATTATCTTGCTGCATTAGATTTCTAGCAACTTCGTCAAGCATTACATTTGAAAGAGGTGTTGATGCTGCCCGTGTTGTGAGTAGGTGTGCTTCCGCGGTTTCTGCTGCTTCCAGTGCTCCACTTTTTGAATTTGAGCGGTGATAATCGCTCAAAATGGTCTCAAACTCTTCGACTTTTGCAACAACAGAATCAGAGCTACCGCAGATAAAATCGTGATATACTTCGAACGAAGATTTTCCTGGCGGTAGCAGTGTTCCGTCTCGGTGTGGCTTGAACAGAGTTGCAATTGCAGAATAGTAAAACTCCTTGTCTTTTGGAGTTGTGAACTCACTGACTGCTAGCAACTCCCGACCTGACACCAAAAGCACACCCTTACTACTTCATTCGAGCTAGTACCCGGAGATAATGAATCGACGCTGTTTGGTGCCGTGGGGGCTGCAGTCAGATAGCACTCGCAGTAGTCGATGAAGCATTCGCCCTCCTGCTTTTTGTCTCTTTTCCAGTACTTTTGCAACGCATTCTTTGGCGCAACAAACGTTTTCTTCCTTCCTTTCGGCTTGTTCTCGTTCAGTGAGATAGACAGCTCGCGTGTTTCACCAACCGGCGCCAAGCAACTAGCAAGGTCAACTCGGACAACATCGTGGGAAAACCAGAACGGAGATTCTCTGATAATATACAGCGCTGCCATCGGAGCAGCGATTTCTTGACCGTTTGTCACCGTGTAGAGCATGGAACCCAATTTTTTTTTTGCCTCTTTCAAGCGCAGATGTCTCCGGTGGCAGCATGCTGCCTTGTTCGCGCCCTTAGCAAAGTCAGCTGTCGCTAAAGCATCCGAATTCTCAACTTGATTTTGTTTTTTGATACAATGCTTACAGACATATGCGCTGTGTACTTCGTATCGCTGGAGAGCACGAATTGAATATCGTGATTGCACCCCAACACTGACAAGAGTGTTGGGTTGTAGGCGTTCACGTACTCACACTCTACTGGCCGGTTGAGTTTCACTTTGCCATCATCGTCAATTGTTGAAGGGCCGCAGTGAACAGGTTCGGGCTTGAAAAAACGGCATACACTCCCTTTCGGAGTCTGTACGGTGGCCTGCGTAGGAAGCGCTCGAACAGTCAGTGTCAATGGGAATCAATGTCTACTCCAACTGAAGTACTCACTTTGAAGCACAATTTTGCGTGGTACCAGAAATGCACTTGTACATCTCGAACGAACAGTGACAAAGCCAAATTTGATTCCGATTGGCCTGGTGGCCGACACCTTCCGTGGTCTGCTGTGTGCTCGGTAATGCGCACGTGATCTCGATCAGCTAGCGCACTTATAGCACGATTGGTGATGTCATCAGCACTGAAGGAAGTACCACAAGTTGAGCATTGAGTTGTTGTGCATGCTGCAGCGCCGCGAGCGGGCCTTCGAAGCGCATCTATACCTGGCCTGGCAGAACCGGGGAGAGTTTTGGATGGCTATCACATTTTTCACATACCGGATCTGCAGTCAAGCAAGGAGGCTCCGTTGTCAGGATGGTGTCAGTAAGAGCAATGAAGCGGTCTCGAAACCCAGAGTGCTGGATCCCTGTGGATGTTCATGGAAATCCATGCAGCCACACAACATAATGTGCATGCAAATCACCTGCAACTTGTGTTTCTGCTGCAGCAACAAAAGCTCGGACAATACCAAATATACCCCCACCTCGGTTTGGCTGCCGACGCTTCTGATCCCCCCAAGAACATAGAGATCACAGTATTCATCACATGTACAAAGTATTTAGCGCATTTCATTGGATGCTTCGCAGCAATTGCCCTGCGCGTTGCTCGACTAGGATGTAAATGTAGATTGGCTTCGTCAATGACCGATGGAGGTAAAGTGCCGGATTTAATTGCAATACTATAGGTTCCCGCGGAGGCGGGCGACACTGTAAAGAAAAGTTGTATTGGGCCGAAGCGCTTCAATAACCCAAACAGATCGTGCCGCGCCCGCATTCGGCTGAGATTGGATCCATCATAGGCCGATTCTGGAACAAATAGCCCACGTCGGAGTTCAATGTCCCGTTGAACATCTAATGAAGACCGACCTGGCTTTAGACCGTGCGCTTTCACACGCTCGAGGTAGTTGCAGTAATTGATTGCAGTCCTGATAGTTGCGTTTGATATGCTGGTAGCCTTCAGAGCCGTAGTTGACACATGCATCTTTACAAACAGAGCTCAACGGGTGCTTTCTGATGCGATGTGATCGAATGCTAGCAGCATGAACGCGAAATGGCTTTCAAATCGATGGCCGTGGATGTTTAGACACCTGCACAACCAACGACGCAATGATAAATGGCGCTTACGAGGCTCAGCTGGGCCGCCGCATCCTCCAGGAAATAGTATCAGAAACTTCGTCACATATTTGGTGGACCTCCGAATCAAGATGTTGACCGTACCAGAGTGTTTAGATCCCTTTTGCCGAGGCAGCAGGCTAGATGGTTCTTCACATACCAGTTCATTCGACAGATCGCCATTAACGGGATCTGTTGATCCAAAGCGCGAATCTGTCGTGTCATCATGTCCAGAGTCCACGGTTTATTCAATGTCGTCGTCACCTTCGCCTTGTTTGTTTTTTTTCGATCAATATGGTATGGTTGTGCTTGACACTGCTTGGTCATAACCGGGTGGATTTGAACTTGGATTTTCTTCACGGAATCTCTGGTATTCAACGTTGTTCGCATATAGAAAGTCAAGAGCTCGTCGGCACAACGGCACATCAACATCGTATCGCTTGTTGCAGGCAGCAACTTGTGCCGGATTTTATATTTCCAATCAGCGCAACATGAACGCGGTCTGCGATGTCTTTAGGGAACATCGCCACGATCGGCCCTTCAGTATTTTTTACGACATAATGATGGGCCTTGATAGTTCGACAAGGACCCCCAGTGACTGTTGAAATCGACATGCACGGCGAGACCAGAGCAACAATTTGCTTATTTGAGCGATTTAGTTCAAATTCCGCTGGTATATGCCCGACGTAGTTGCCATTCGCGATAGATAGAGCAGGAGGATGCTTAGCTCCCATGCGCATTAATTCTCGTTTGCAAGAGTTGCAAATCTAAACCAATACATCTTCCCCATGTTTTGCGATGGCTCGATATCATGAGTACAAAATCCTGTAAATGGTGAGCCTTTGTATCACAGCACGCAAAACTAGTATGCATCTTACGCACCGGGTGGAAAGAGAAGAATGCCGTGTAGTCGCTCGTCAATTGCCGATGCATCATATTGGGCCACAATAGACGCTGGAATATTCACGTCGCTTGGTGGAGCTAAGCATTCCTGCATCCGCTACGAGTAAGGAGATCACATAAGAGCGAGCTACATCGATGAGTACAATGACGAGATATACCTCCAATAACTTCTGAGTTATTGTTATTGACGAATTTGCATCTGGTTCGTGATCAAGCTCGCAAACGCAGCAGGCCACCCTTCCCGCAGATGCTTTCTGCATAGCTCGAACTGCCTCGCTTCGTATCTCATCCAAACGATTTATTGGTGGAATGAGAAATTGATGGCCCGCGTCGATCGAACGTAGCTCTTCAGCTGAATACAGACCGATGTGATCATTATCACTGCTTCGCTTTATTTCAGGTGTAGCATGGATTCTATGTCATCGGGGGTAGATAGTATCGATGGCCTCTTAGCTTGACTCTTTGCATGATGTGATTTCGGGCGCACACTCTTTGGAGCTCCTTGTTCATCTGTGCTTTCATCTAATATCGATCAACAGTTAGGTGGTTAGTTGTCTTGACTGCATAAAATCAATAGAGGTCTTTAGCAGAACCGGAAACTGCGTTTTTCCGGTCGGACCACCTGCTTTTATCACCTACCCACACGCTCAACAGGAAACTCGATTCGGAACGGTTGATCGAAACCGGATAAAGCAGCCCAAATATACGGTTGCAGTGCTATTTTTTACGGTCCTGTCCAAGGCTGCAATTCGTGGCCTTCCTCGGCTAAAAGCCTGACTCGCTGGCTGGCGTCGCCATGGATCGTCAGGAAGCAGTGCGCTCCGGTGGGGCGCAACTAAATAACGAGGAGGGTAATGTGGCGTACGCTCTCGATAGTCAGTTAAAGTGGTTCGTGAGGGGTGCAATGCGCGCAGTGCCACGTCACCATCGAGCTGCATACATGTTCCAACGAAAGACTAACGCACAACGCTCAGGCAGAGCAATTGAAGCTGCCATATTCTTTGCCGAGCTAGCTGCTATGGATATTCCAGCTCCTACAATCCGCGTACCATTCAATTTCAACAGTGTTTCAGAAGAAGAAGCAGTCATGCGATTCAGATTTACCAAATCGGAGATGGTCATGCTCATAGAGCTAATGGGTTTGAATGAAATCACTACTAGAGAGAGAACAAAAGCATCAGCTATCGAGGGATTGTGCATTGTACTGTACAGGCTTGCTGTTCCAGTTCGTGGAACCGAGTTGGAAGCTTACTTTGGCCGCTCCGACAGCGGGATTTCGAACATTTTTCTTCACACATTGCATCTACTCGATGTCAAGTATAGTGAGATCCTCGCATTTGGAGGTCACATCGCCGCTAATCGACTCAACATCTACGCAAATGCAATCTTTGGCGTGGGAGCGCCATACATGAACATTTGGAGCTTCATCGACGGCACCGTACGCGGAATTTGTCGGCCGCAGCCTAGAAAGAATGGCACTGGTAAAATGTTGACACAACAATCCGTTTATAATGGTCATAAACGCAAGCATGGACTCAAATTCCAAACTGTGGTTACTCCTGACGGGCTCATCATCCATTTATACGGCCCATACCCCGGACGCAACCATGACATCAAGATGTTCGCAGAATCTGGCCTTGCCGGCCGAGTTCGCAATGATTCTCGCTTTGCTAACTATCGTATCTTTGGTGACTGTGCATACGGTCGTGACGACGTAATGATTAGCCCATTCGACGGCGCAGTAGGGACGCCCAGAAGGAGGTGAACAGTAAGATGAGCAAGGTCAGAGTGTCAGTAGAGTGGTCCTACGCTCAGGTAGTAGACTATTGGAAAGCCCTGGATGTGAAGTCTAATCTTCGAGTCGGTACACAGCCTGTCGGGCAAATGTACCGCGTTGGAATCCTGATGACCAATTGCATCACTTGCATTCGGGGTGGAAATACTGCGAGCGACTATTTCAATGTCAAGCCACCAGATATCAGAGAGTATTTGAGAAGTAGCATCAATTAGAAAGAGCTTGTATATGCATTCTAGCTATCGTTACGAGCAATCGCAGCACTGAAAAGCTTTGCACATTCGATGATGAGGTCATGATTGATTTTTTGCATGCGTTCTTGGAAATGAAGGCGCTGTTCGTCACGCTCTCTTTCAAAGCTGAGTCTTTGCTGAAACTGCTGCTGCGATTGTAGAAGCTCCTGTTCATTTAGGCTAAGTTCTTGTCGCTGGCGTTTTTCTTGACGCTGTACCTCCTGGAGAAAAGCGTTCGTTCGCTTTGGCGTAGATCGTGGAGGGCGTGTTGATGCACTCGATTGCGCCGAGACGCCAGATGCGGTACTCTCTGCAACGCTACAGTCACTAGCGGGTAGTTCTGCTTCAGATTCCACACGAAATGCTCGGCGACGAGTGCTCTCTCGAACTAATTCTTCTGCGCACAAAGCTAAATGCTCATCCTTTTGCTGCTTTTTACTCTTTTTTGCTGCTTTTTCCGCCTTGAAATGATCCTCGAGTGCGATGTACTCACGTACAAGGCCGCCTCGCTCATCGTTGTGACTTTGGACATTTACTGCATCAACGGACTCTTCAATACCGCTACCACGTGCCGCTGCAGCTTCTGCATCCTTGAACAACCCTTTTAGAAGCGTGAGGCGGTCGCGCACCTGCTTCACATTGACTTGAACACCCAATGCCGTCGACAAACATGCCGCTACATCGCCCCACACATGGAGTGTGGAACCGCGAGCTGCAGCAAACGGCTTGAGGCGGATAAGCTCTCGCATGAGCTCCTTGTCCTGGCCAGGCGTGAAGCGGAGCACCATAATGATTGGCTTTAGATCTCAATTTGATGGCGATTGCTTGGGCTTCAGCTCAAGTTCAGTCAGTGCTATTTCTGAGGTGACTCGTCCTCAAAACTGACCACGCGTCGATCCCACTTTTCAGTGTGTTGCTAAAGACGAATCTACGCTTCCTACCAGCAAACGAACTTTCGGTTGGAGAAAGTCAACCGAACAAATCTGCTAAAGACCTCTAATATCTTCTACCATACCAACAGATCGGACATGGAACTTCCAAACAACTGGGTCTGCTCGTGTCCTTCTGCTTCCCTTGATCGTAAAAGCTAGCGGATATGCACTTGGTGGTGAGCTTTGTCGCCACAGTTCTGCCTGCTTGCGGGACGCCTCGCGTGCAGCTTGCTGACTTGCGTTTGCAGCTCGCGTTGCTGCGAGTTGGTCTAGCAATCTGCGGTATGCGCCGAGCTGCTTCGCCTTGTGTGGAGTTTGAGGCATCTTGAGTTGTGCGAACCAGTGCGACCGATATTTCGAATGGCGATCGCACATCCTTTCGTAAGTTTGGCTGTCGTGCACATCCCCTGAGCATAGAAATGAAAGACCATCGCACAGTCAAAGTCATTTCAAGTGATGGGTCGCTTCGCGTGGCTATGGTAGGTTTCCGGCCGTTCGTGGCGCCAGCGAAGCCAAGGCGGCAAGAGATGAGGAAACCACTTTTTCCCGATCGAGTCAGCCTATCTTTAGCAGTAGGAGCATGCCCACAGGGCCTCGAGTTCATTTTAGATCTTTCTCGCAGTCTAACCCGCCACGCCACTCCCTTGGTGTGGAAAAATACTATTCATTTGCCCCATGTCGTCGAGATTGTTGGAAAGCTCGCATTCAAAATATTCTCCTGCCTCGTTCGTTGTCATCCTACTGGTAAATCATTTGTACCTCGCACTGTTCATCCAAATCAACATAGCAGGCAGCATTGCTGGTGGCGGTGGCCAGGGCTCAGCATGCCGGGCCGCGCGAGTGCTTTGATGGCGATTGCAGGTCGTTGTCACCTCCGTCAGTGAGCAGTTTGCGCTTTGCAGATACCTTTGCAGGACGTCGAGCGCGGCGCGGTGGTGTCAGCGAATTTAGTTGGTTAGTGCTAGACGCTGGAGGATGAGGCTTCTGCTCCGAGATGAAAACATGATTGTTGCCGATGGCAGCAGTCGCAAGATCGTGAACTCATGGTGCGGTCTCTCCGGCGGCTAGTTTTCCCAGTGTATGAGGGCCGAACACAAAAATAAAGTTAGTAAGTCAGCGCGTGCATGATGAAGATGGCAATGTAGTGACGCACCAACAAATGAAGCTGCTGTTGATCTTACGCGACGTTGATACCTCAACTGTGAGTTCGTGATCAAACTGTCCGCTGGTGCACTCAGACCAGTATTACACTGTTAGAAGCGCACGCGCTATCGAAGACCAAAAGGTTGAATCTTACTTGTTGGAGCAGTTGCAGTGTTGGCAATCGTCGCAACAGCACGACGGCGAATGAAAACAGGCTCATCAAACACGCCAACGACGACTGTCGGCGCAGCTGTATCGCGAGCAACGGCCACTGGTGCTGCAGTATCGTGCCCAGCGGTAGCCAACACAACCGGAGTGCGAGGAACTTGAACCAGTGCAGAAATCACGGGAGCAGCTCCACGGATATCATCGGGAACTCGAGCGCAAACTCGATTACCTGCAATGGCCCCAGTAGCAGCAATGGCGGCAGTATGGGGGATTGGGGAGCACGCACCTCATCTGGAAACCTTCACGTAGCTGAGCACTGCCGGACGGGCTGCCGAAGCGGTCTGTGAGAGCGTGAAATTTTGGGAAGTGGTAAGTGAAGCCCGCCGTGCAGTCGATGCCGTTGTACGGTGAGTTGCGATTCTTTCAAAGGGCCAAATGGAATGTAAATCGCCCACGACGAGCAGGATCCAGCTAGTCAAAGGCTCTTTCAAACTCGGTGAAGGCGTCTTCGGCCGTCTAGTCGACCACCTCCACCTTCCAATCCTTGTCGAACTCACGGATTGAGAGCACACACATGTTGACAGAGATGTTGGTGGAGCGTGGTGGCTTCTCCATCTCGATGAATTCACGCAGCACGTCGACGGCGACAAACGCAGGACGGTTCTCCTCCTCGAGTTGGGCTTCCCTCTCCGCTTGGGCAATATCGAGTGTTAGCGGCATCGTTGCAAATTTCGGAATGAACAAATCTCCGCACCGATTTTGCACGAAGGGCACCAACACTTGGTTGGGCTGCTGTCCATTAGCTGTCAGCCACCGCAGCATTCATGCTAGGCAGCCAACATCTAGCTGCGGCAATGAGCCATCTTTGCATGCGATCGCGGCCACAGCGACGTGCCGTTGGCAACCAGAACAATTGGTCAGCTACATTTATGCATCAAGGCAATCGATAAAGTACTCACGTGGAGTTCTCGTGATGATGAAGTCGTTACGGCAGCTTTGCTTCCAACACTGAGGTAGCTTTGCTTATATCCTGCCTGTTCACCGAGTCCAAAAAAGTGAAAATGAGAGGAGTAAGTTAAACTTGAAACGGAAGTCACGGTCCTCACCTTGAGATGCGCATCTCGGAGGAGGACAGCGCCGCGTCTTTGCCAACCGCCTTCAACATGATACGCACTTCGATATTGTGATGGATCACGTTATAATGTGATGGAATGAGCAACTAATCTCCTCGAGCATTATACTAGCATCTAGTGTGCCCATTCCGTCTTTACAGCAGCGGCAGACGTGAAGGAGTGGTACTATGTAAAACAGCGAGTTTTCTGAGTTCTATCACTGTAGTTGCAAGTGCACCTCGCTGCTTATCCTCACAAATCATTGTAGTCGCAAGAGCCCCTCACGCTTATCCTCACAAATAATCAGCGGTGCAGTCGGTGGTTCTACGTATGCTGCAATGACAGGAAGCACGATAGTAGTATCGCGTAGGGTGAAGTGGCTAAGCAATGTGAGGGGTGCTGAGCAATCAGATCCTGTGAAACGGCAACATCACGTCGGCTGTGTCATCTCCAGCCAAGGTCCAATGCACAATCTTCGTGGACTTTTCATTCTTCACCACTAGCACTCTCAAGTCAAATTTGAGCAGCACCCGCGACTCCAAACCTCTTCGAGCATCGGAAATGTCTCCACATCAATCTCAGAAGCCTCGTGATGTCCAGCTTCAGCTGACAGCAAACGGGAGTTTGATGCCACAAGTCGCACCCTCCAAACTGAGTGTGAAGTGTCGAGCCACAATTGTTACTGAGCCTCGGTATTTTCAATCTGATCTCACTTGGTGATATTGCCCAAGCCAGTTCTCTGCCCCTCACCGCTACGATCATACCAAAGCATCGCCAATGACAGTTAATCACATGGAACAAGTCAATGGACACGCTTCAAGCAACACAGAATCCACCCAAACACCGACCAGCTGCCAAATTGGTGATTTAAGTGTTAATTCAGTATCAAAACCATTTCAAGTGGGCTCTATCATTGAACCACTGATGATTGAGCGCTGGCCTAGCGATGTAAATTTTATTGAACGGAACATTTTCGACGTGACTCGACCTTTTCCAATTACTGAAGACAGCATCGGAGTCTTCGGCTTGTGTGGCTGTCGATTGTGAAGCTGTTTTTTGGATTCTGACACACCCTGCATCAATATTTCTACGTGCAATGTTTGCGACCAATGGAATTGCTCGGCAGGAGTCGGTTGTGGAAACAGATTTGTTCAACGATTCCAACTGCATATGACGATGACAACAATTGGGTTTGGTGTGGTGACTGAAGAGTCCATTCCACGTGGCGAGTTCATCGTTGAGTACACGGGCGAGTTGCTCTACGCCAGTGATGCAATCACTCGCCAGGATAGACGGTACAAGTTGAGCTCCCAGCTTCCGCAGCATCACGCGGCAACTGCCTTTTCTTTGGCGCAAACTACTGTGGTAATGCATTTATTAATCATTTATGTGATCCAAACTGCGAGATGTACGCTTGGAGTTGGGCAAACTTCATTCGCCTTGGCATATTTTCCAAGCGACATATCGAGCCGCTCACCGAACTGTGCTTTACTTACACAGAGGGCAGACTAGACTTGTTTAAATGTCTGTTGCGGAAGTAGGAGGTGTGTAGCACAAGAGGAAAATTGAAATCAAAGCAAAGAATCAAATCAAATTCGCTATCAGTTTACCAAAGAAAACAAAATCAAACTCACTGCATCTTACACGAATCGCTTTTCCGCTCCTCATTCGCCAGTGCTGAGGTCGTCGTCGGTAACGACTGCAGAGCCACTTTGGTCGCGCTGACCCATCAGTGGCATTCGTTGCTGGTGCGTGTATTGGTCCAGGAGCCGGCGGGTCCTCCCAAGTTGATTGAATGGTGTCAAGCCAAACATAAAGTCATCGCTCGCCGACAGGAACAGCATCGACCGCTCTTGAAACACGCGCTCAGGAAGCACAATGACGCAGCTGGCGTCGTGGTAGTCGTGCGCGATCACGTTGTTGTCGCGCGCACCAACAATCCACCAATGCTCGACGTCCCGGAGTACCTTAAAAGCGTTGCGTCGCAGCAGGTTCCGAAGAATGGTGTGAATCTTGAGCCTCCCACGAGGAATGTTTACATAGAGTTCTTCGGTTGATGTTTACTAGTGAACCACAATGGCTTCGGCGTCCACAGGGACACAACCGAAGTCACGTCGGCCGCGTGCAAGAGCTTAGCCGATAGCCCTGCGACGCGCCTCGGCAGGGTTAAATTTGACCTCATATCCGGTGCTCATGACTACACAATGAAGCATTAGTTTAACTGAGTACTCGAACTTTTCGCGCCATTGCATACCTTTCTCGACCTATTTGAATTTGTAGCTTTTCCAAATTGTGACACAGGACAATCACAACTTCTTGTTAGTTCCAGATCAATCTAGAGCGACATCACCACCACCGACTTACCGAGCAAATACACTTTCGAAGCTCGTCGAGCAAAAGTACTCACTCGCAGATGAAATGGCACTAAAAGGGCGGTAATCACGCCGGTGCCGTCACAAATTTTAATTGATCTCCTTCCACAAAGCTCGACACTTTATCGGAGCGTATCTGTCCCCGTTCAGCTTCGGTATGTTGGCCTGCGGCTTTGATCTCGCAGACAGCCTGTAGATCTTGGCGCAACTCTTTAGCAGCACGTCCAACTGCACCAATAGGATCCTGTAGAGATCGACGCCGCTCTGTAACTTGACCATTGCCGGCATCGATTCTGACTTGTTGGTCTTCGCGCGGCTAGACGGAAGCACAATAACACAAATTGACGTAGCTACTCAAGAGGAGACCCAACAGCACAAGAAGAGCCATGTACAGCTCCACTTCGCTCTTTGACTTGATTCACTACCGATATCAAATACAGCACCACAGTCCGTGTGGACGGCCACTCATGCGGCTGCCACCAGTGCCACAGCCACGGCCATCACAGCGATAGCCGCCACTGGCAGAGATGCAACTGAACTAGCTATATCTACTGAGGGTGAAGCGTGGACGAGCATGGTTACCTCCGCGACGTGCGCATTTCCCATCGGATTGCTTTGTCAAAGTCAATCGCCGCCTTCCTTCTCCTTTTCACTGTCCACTTGTCCACGAATTCCGTCCATGATCACCTAATTTTCATATCTAACAATTCAATCATTCGCTCTCTCGTTTTATATCATGCAACGTTTAAAACTGAATAAAACATTTAAATACAGATCCAATATATTATGGTGTATGCCACATAAATGAAAACGTTTAAAACGAGTCACGTTTTAAACTGTGTTTTACGCCATGCGCTGGGAAAACCGAGATTCTTGTTAATTGGGGAATCCTAGAAATCATTGCAAAGTATATTCTGAATTTTATAAAACGGATTTGAAGGTTTTTGATCCTTCTATGTGGTTGAAGTACCGCTATGGCATATTCGCTTTAAAAGCAACTACATTTTGTCAAATCAATATCGTCATATGCTCCAATTTTTATAGCGAAAAGACGTGAGACCACCCTTCGAATTTCTGAGCTATACATTCTCGTAGACACTCATATTTGGACAGTGGTCATTTCCACTTGTTTGAATGAAAGTGCAACTTAAATGCATACACTAAGCTCTACGTTGACCAATCATAGTCCATCTGTATATTTTCCCGAATTCTCCCGATCAACATCACGATTCGAAAACCCGATGTAAACTTCAACGAATCAATGCGGAGTGGGATTTGTTTAAAACAAATTTCAAGTCAGTGGTGTTTCAGTGACTCGACCAGAAGGTCTCTGCTTAAGTTTATGGTCGATCGAGAGCTACATAACCGTGGAAATTCTATCTCTTATATATGTGGGCCACACCCTACGGACACTCTGCATTTGACGCCCGTAAATAAAGAGTTGGCCGATTTCGCATACATTTTCCAAGTCGATTTCCCTGAAATAGCCACGTTCCGGACCATTAGATACTTTTATCAACATGTCCTCCGTTGCAAATGCGTGTTTCTGTTCTTTACTTTATCCAAGTTTTTTTTCTGCCTCTGAGACCTAATTAAAAACACCTTTCCTGGATTGACCAAACCTGTTAGCTCTCAGCGTTTTCGCTGAGAGAAATATGAAAGTCAAAGCTCTGAAGCCATGTGAGCTGGTAGATCCACGTGAATTTCCCATGTTGAGCTCTACAGTAAAACAGCTTTGGCATTCCAACAACTATGCACAAAGCACGGTCTCGGTTTATCTACCAGTCAGTTGGTTTTCCTTTCTTTGGAGAAGGCTCACCGTTCATTCCTTTGGCACCAATCTGATCCAAAAAGACAATGCATTCGTGCGAATGATTTTATTGACAGCTACTTGAGCACTATGAACAACTTTTGGACGCTACTTTTGGCCTTTCAACACGTTGGCCACCAGAGGGTTAACAAACTTGGCCCAC
>JAASGX010000593.1:0-17681 GCA_023334415.1 Phytopythium chamaehyphon | reverse complement strand
GGACGAAACAACTGCTATAACAGCGGCCTTTACTCCAGTCGGCCGTCCCTGGCGTTGCACTTCTGTACTACCACACTCCGGCAGACGACCAAGACGTGCCGAGGGCTGATCTTGGCCTGGAAATGATACTCTGAAGGAGCGACACTACGTTCCTACGCACAACATATCTACCCACACTGTCTTCCATTCGAAGGTCGTGAGCCCACAAAGTTGGCACTTTTCGTTGCCTGCCCGAGCATCCATCGGCCCACTCTGTCGTTCCCGCTTTTGAAGGGCCAGTTTCCTGCTTCCCGGCTAGGTACGGCCCATCCCAATACATTTCCCCAGTGATCCCCAGCATTGCAGCGCCTCCTATACATATTGCTTTCACCATTTTCCCCCCTTTCCTTTCCTCGCTCACTCGCACTTTCTCCAAGGTGCTCTCAATCCAGGTGAGCTGAGGTGAGGTGAGGCAGGGTCAGCATGTTCATCCCCGAGAGCGCCATGGGCGGCCTGCCGTCGGCCGCCGCGGCCTCGAGCATGGGCGTCGTGGAGCAGGTGGCGCGCCACTACGCGGTGGGCAAGCAGCTGAGCCGGGAGCGCGTGGCCAAGCTGGCCGTCGCCGGCGAGGCGCGCGTGGCGCAGCTCATCCGCTGGGTCAACGAGGACGACCGCGGCGCGCCCGCGGGCGAGTCCATCACGGCCGAGGCCGTGCTGCGCGCGCAGCGAGGCAACTTCGAGGTCTACGAGATGCTCGACGCGCGCCAGCAGCTGCTCGTCATGCGCGCTGTGCTGCGCCTGCAGGGCACGAGCTGCACCGAGGTGCTCTCGATGCTCTCGGCGAAAGAGCCGAGCGAGGTTGACGCCACGCTCGAGGACTTGTTGGGGCCGCAGCTGTACTCGGCCAGCACCTGTCTGTACCACACGGAGGTGGACATGGCCAAGGTCAAGCGGGACGCTGCCAGGGCTGCGAATACACGGGCCAATGTGCCGCCGCCGCAGAGCGCGAGCGCCACGGCGCCTGTGAAGACCACCATGGCCGTGCAGTGGATGGCCGCCAAGGACGTGGCCGTGGGCAGGCAGCCGCCCGGGCCGTTGCGGGAGTTCTTCTTCATGCGGTTCAACCAGAGCTTCGCCACGACGTCGAACGCGCCGGCGGGGAATGGCAACTCGGGGAAAAGCAAGCGCCAGCGGGTCTCGTACGGCGTGTCGGTGTGGGAGTCTATCGAGCTGCCCACGTGCGTGCCGCTGTTCCCGACCAGCCAGATGCGGAGGAGGAGGTTCAAGCACTGCGGGTTTGTGGTCGAGGCCAGCGAGACCCCCGGCAGCGACACGACGCGCGTCAGCTTTTTTATTACGGCCCCACACGACCCCAAGCACGTGGAGCGAGACAGCGAGTGGCTGCTGCGCATGGCCGAGGGCGCGCTCAACATCCCCAGCGCGCTCGTCAACCGCCGCATTCGCCGCAACCAACTGCGCGACCGGCGCCACTGGGCGTATGCGAACGCCTGCGCGGTCTGCAATGTCAAGTTTGGCATGCTCACCAAGAAACACCACTGCCGGATCTGCGGCGGCACGGTCTGCACAAAGTGCTCCGAGATGCGCAGCGACCTGCGCACGAGCGTGCTCACGGCCAGCGCGCGCGTCTGCAAAGGCTGTCTCAAGGGCGATAGTCTCACGCCGTGGAACTCTTCGTCGCAGGATAGCTCTGTCGACCTGTCGTCCGAGCGCGGCAGCCTCTCGAGCGTCTCGTCGTGGTCCGAGTTCTCGGCGCGCGGCAACGGACGGACATTCTCGGACAGTACCCGCGGGAGCATTGCATCCAGCACTTACTCTGACAGTGACAATCGCGACCGCTCTTGGAGCATGGAGTCCTTCGGCTGTGCGGCTCACGTTGCGGAGCCAACCAACTACCCGTCGTCAAAGACGATTAGCACATCGAGCAGCAGCACTAGCAGCAACAGCACAACCAATACAAGCCCGCAACCAGCCAAGGCGGTGCGCAGCGTATCGCAAGAAGTTCCAAGCAAGCCCAAGGCTGTACCCCACACTAGTCTCCACCGCAGTATTTCGACGCAGGACGCAGCAGCTCCTGCGACCCAGAACAGTGGCAGCGGCGCGCATCGCCGAACGCCGTCCCGTGACAATTATCCTATTCCGGCGTACCAGGCCCAGCAGATGCGTGCGGCGGCGCTGGAGCGGAAGGTGAGCGGAAGTAGTACCAGTAGCAGCAGCAACACAACGGGAGGCACACGGTCGAACCGTGTCATCTCGTCTGCAGCGGCTCTCGCGTCGTTCAACGTGCCGTTGCAGACCAACTCAAGAGCGGCGCGAGGTGTTTCCTCCGCTGCAGCAATGCAGTCGCCAGCGTCTGGAACGTCGTCTCGGGCCCCGCTTGTCGAGTTCGCTGGTGCACAGAAATCATCGCGTAGCCACTCGCACGATGGCTCATCCAACACTACTCCGAAGGACTCCAATCTTGCTGGTGCCGGAAGCGACCGCAGCGTCGGCTTTACAGTGTACCAGGTGCCCGGCGCAATAAAGCGAGACAAGTCGGCGCGTGGTCGCAGCCCGACTAGTATCAGCGGCAGCGGCAGCTCTAGCGAAGGAGGATCCAGTGGTGGATTTACGGTGTTTAAAACGCCGAAGCCGCACATGTCGCCACGAGCTCAAGCACCTGCGGTGAAAATTGCGCCGCCCCAGCCATCTCGCCAGCAGCCAAATCAGCAGCGACCAGCGACAGCTTCGAGTCCTGCGAACAAGCTCATTTCGACTCGTTCTCAATCTCCGAGAGTGGCGTCAGGCACGACCTCGCGTGCTCGTGGTGTCTCCTCGTCGACATCGTCAACTAGTTCGTCGCCATCTCCACCCACAACATTCCCGATTACCAAGGTGGACGCTCGCAATGGAACGAGCAAGCCACGAAGTGCGACTCGACCGCAGCCCGAGGCGGAGCCTGCTACGTCGAACCCGCGCTACAAGTACGGCTATCCGCTATCGTACGCCAAGGGCAACCCTTGGCCCGATGCTCCGATCCCTACGACAGAGGCTGCACGGCTTGAGCGCATCAAGACTCTCAATCTGTCCCAGCACTTTACAAACACCGAACTGCGTGAGCTCCTTCAATTCGCCTGCTCATCAATCCAGTGCTCTGTTGGCGTCGTTAGTGTCGTGGCAGTGTCGACGAGCCTTCTGGTGACTACCATCGGCCTGCGAGGCGACCAGTTGCCGCGTGATATGGCGCCTGATGCACACGTGCTGATGTCACATGAGCCAACTATTGTGCTGGACACCCAACTCGACGATCGCTTTGCGAAGAATCCGCTCGTTGCATCCAACAATATGCGCTTCTTCCTTGGCGTGCCTCTTGTCGTCAAGGACTCGGGTGTGATTGTTGGCGCATTGAGTCTCATTGACACGTCTCCTCGCACTAGCGTCAAGCCTGAGGACATTGCGGCTCTCACAGTGGTAGCGTCGCGCATTGTCAACAAGATGGACTCCCGCAACATCAAAAGCACCTCCGAAAAGCAGGAGACTGCACAGCGCGCAGGTGTACTGCTCTTTTGAGGAAGAGGAAGTAGCGCGAACCTATTTACCAGCCAGATACCCACCACGTTAGAGACTTAGAAGAATACATTGTCGAATTCCGACGTACATATCTGTATGAGCCGCGTTTCCTTTGCATGGACATGACACGGAATGGCCAGCAAACTGCACGATATCATGGTTCATTTGCCTCCTCGAACTCGGAAGCTCGACGAGGCTGCCGGATGTTAGAACAACGCGAAGAGCATGCTAAAACACCGGCATTGCAATTCACGTTTTTCGCTCAAAACTCTAGAACCTACATCACGCTAGCGACGCCTGCGCTTTGGCTTAGGCTTGGAGTGCGACTTGCGGCCACGCTGTCGACTGTCGTCACTTTCAGCCTCCTCTTCCTCTTCGTCGTCATCATCGTCATCATTCGATGAGCTCTCGGAGAAGTTGCTGCCCCAGCTATCTTCATTTTCTCCGTCAGAAATGATGCTGCGTGCGCGACGCTTGCTGATAGCAGCGGATCTTTGACGAGCTGATCCGCCACTAGCTTTTGCTGC
Source organism: Phytopythium chamaehyphon (assembly GCA_023334415.1). Classification (NCBI taxonomy): domain Eukaryota; phylum Oomycota; class Peronosporomycetes; order Pythiales; family Pythiaceae; genus Phytopythium; species Phytopythium chamaehyphon. The sequence goes on along the minus strand of JAASGX010000593.1, from coordinate 13,608 downwards.
GCGTGGCTTTGGCTGGGCGGCAGCACGTTTACTTGCACTCGAGGTTCCAACTCCCGCACGATCTGCCCCGATAGCATCCAGCAAGAACTTGACGCTATACTTTTGCAAATCTTCCACCAGACCACCAATGGCCCCCTCCCACGTGTTGTACTTGATCGCATTTGAGTATGTCAAGTGTACATCATCCTGTATAGATAGCAAAACCCAATTGTCAGTCCACTTGCATCATCGTCCACGCCAGACACACGAAGATAGACGGCTTACATAATACTCTTGGAAGGTCGCGTACTGTCCGAGCTGAGTGTTGATGGTGCCGAAATCCATTGGGGTCATTACAATACTAAAGTAATCTGGCGCGATATCTTCAGTAACCGGGTTGGAAAACACATCGAATTCGTCCACTTGCATTAGAGCCTCGTGGAAGTCCTGTAGAACGGTGGCTAGGTCTTCATCGCACGCTTGGTTAAACAATTCGCGTTGAGAATCGGTAAGACGCTCTAAAAGTTCATCCAGAGTAACGACTTCTTGCTCAGTTGTGGTGTCATCACGCTGGCGCTTTCGAGACGCCTTCGGCTTTGGCTTCGGCTTCGGTTCAGGGCTTTCAACTACAGCAGCCGCTACATCTCTAGTTGCGCGTCGTGGACGCGCCTGAGGAGATGAAGCAACTACCGAGTTGGGTGGTTGAATCGAGCGGAGCGACGGGCCAGCTCGCGGTTTTGGAGAGCGAGTTGGAGTGACTGGAGATCTGGTGGTACGAGCTGGAGGTGACTGAAGGAGCGATACATCTCTTGTAGCATTCGCGTTATTTCGCAATACACGACGAGCCGGTGACTCATGGACAGCACTTGGGGACGCGCTATCAGAAGCTGCCACAACATGCGTATCACCATCATCGTCTTCACCGGCGGCTTGAGTTGAAGTAGTCGGCTCTGAGTAACTTCCCTCGGAGACGTTGACCATGAGATGCGCTATCTGATCATCTTCGTTCTCCTGGGGGAAGTTAGAAACATAATCATCAGGTGGATAAGTGAGACCCAGTGCGTCGCTATCCGAACCGGCCAGCAAGTGAGGGAAATGACGCTGTGCCTCAGTCAAAAGCGACGAATACAGGCTCCGCGAGTTTTGCGCGATTGCACTTGCTGGAATATTGTACGTCTCGCAGTTGACACTCAACAGTTTGGCGTCTGCGATGAAAGCTTCGACCTGACGATAGTAGCCTAGTCGCAATCGCTGCTTTATCTTGGTGAGATCAATTGGGTTGGGAACACTGATGAGATAATCGAGGAAGCTCTCATCCACAGGGTAGATAAAGTCGCGTGAGATTGACAGCGTCATCATCTGATCCACAACCTGAGATAGCACATCGCGTTTTTCGGCAGTAATTAACCGCGATAGAAACAACCTTGTGCTTGGACGGTCAATTGCGAGCCGGTACTTCTCCTGCAATACCTCTGGTGAGCCATGCTCAAGTTCCCATGGACAAACAGCACATGTCTCGTCATCTGGGCTGTCCCAATCAACAGTAATGCACTCCCACGGTGTTCGAGTCGGCCCATTAGACCCTTCGAACTCCTTTGGCGCGATGCTTGCGATTTTTCCATAAGACATTTTGGAACCTGTCTCAAGTCCGAAGGGGTCCAACTGCACATAAGGCATACGAACACGGTCACCAACTTTCCAGTCGGCACGAACACCATTGTCAAACACGTGATCAAGAACCAGGAAATTTGCTACATCGTTCGAGTAGTAGGTCATCTTGAACTGGAACCGCGGCGTACTCGAAGCTGGAGTGCTACTGTCGCTGCTACCTCCTGGATTCAGTGTCTGGTCAACGCTGACAAAATTTGCAAAATTAGAATTCTCCGGGTCGAAGATGGCCGGGGAGATGTCATTTTCTTCATCCTTGGTCTCCGCTTCACTCATGATCACATCGTGCACTTCACTTGAAACATTGGCCTGCAAAGCAGGAACCGCCAGAACAGCGAGGGAGATCTCACATTTGATGGTACTGCACTTTGCGTACTCCGCTACAAGCGGAAATTTATACTTGACATCAACGACTCGGCATTTCACAGCGTAAAACTTGCTCAGCCGAGCAAAGTACGACGGATGCCGGAGTTCGCCGTACCGAAGGAACGACAAATGTCCTTCTGGAAAGTACACAACGTAATCGCCAACTTGCGGGACGTACTGGTGTGTGGCTTGTAGACTTACTAGCTGAAGCCATTCACGATGATACGCGAGACCGAAGCGCCTCGCCACAGGTTCGGCATCAGTGTCGCTGCTGCTCGGCGAAGCATTTTCGCGGCGACTCCCAGAGTTCCCACGCTGCGCCTCATGGGTTGGGCAGTAAAACTGCATCTGGTTCATGGACCATCCACAGCTGACAGCACACTTCCAATGATACGATCTTGGACACGATGGAACCGTACATCCAACAGTAGCTCCGCGCTTCTTGCATTGTACGCAAGGAAGTGAACGACCTCGACGTATCTCCCTTGTCACGTTGTACCACCTTGTGCTCCGCTGAAAACACAGTGGCGACGCGATCGCACATTGGTCATGGACAAAAAGCCGCTGCGAGCCGTTGATAAGCGGATGAATACCCATCATTTCGCCAGGGAGCTTCAGAAGACCTCCATCATCACCTTCGCCGCAGAAAGCGCACGGAATTAATGCTTCCTCCCCGTTTTCAGTCGTATTATCGCGCGACGTGCCGAGTTGTCTTCTCTTTGAGACTATCATTTCCTCGTACGTGATGGAAAGATCAAACTTGTCCAACTGATTGTCGCCCATAATAAAGCCATCATTGGACTCCACAATGACGTTTTCACTGCCACTCATTCGCTCGGGAGACGAACGAGAACCGTCAGCACCCGCTTCAGACGCACCATCTCTATTGGAAGATGTAGGTTCTTGGTCTTCGTCGAGATCGATACTTGATCGCTGTTCACGTCGAAGGCGGCGAACTGCCCGATCTCCAGTCTCTTCGTTCGATTCGACTAATCGTCGCCCACCTCGTGTCGGGAATCGACTAGCAGGAGAGCTTGCATGACGACGGGCACTGCGAAGGCGCCGACGCCTAAAGTTGGAAGGAGACACAACAGCATCGTCATTGTCACTCAACACGTCATCTTCGTCCAATTCATCCTCATCATCTTCGTCTTCATCCTCGTCCTCATCCTCATCGTCTCCGTCATTCGCAGCACGCTGAGCGGGAACCTGAAAATCTTCATCGCTTCGATCATCATCACTAGAAATCTCCATTTCTAACACAGATGTGTCACGCTCCTCTAACGATGTAGCACTTCGCCGTCGTTCTAAGCGCCCCACACGACGCGAATTGATCAAACTTGGACGCCGGCGAAGCTCCGAAAGTGCAACGGGGGCGCCATTCAGTCTGAATGATGAGGTTGCAAGAGCTTGAGCAGCAGCTACGTCATCAATGACCGTGTCGTTCCCACGCTTGGATGGTGAAGGGCAAACTGCCAACGGAAACATGTCGATCTCTTCCTCTTCCTCCGGTAAATGGCGAACGCGACACTTGATTTCTGACTCTTTCGCCTGCTCAATACGTTGACGCCTATTTTCTTCGAGTTGTTCCACTGTTAGCGATGCTCGATTTGGGAGGAGTCGAGGAGGTTGGTGTGGATACTCAATGCGGTAAATGTCGACAAGAGGTCCGCTATCCATCAGGCTTGGCAATTGCTGAGTCTCTCGGTCGCGCACATTCATATGTCGATCGGTTATGAGAACTGCATAATCTCGGCGGAAATATTGCTGGACAGGAGCAGCAGCATACTGTTCCCCGGAACCTGTACCGAAGATAAGCAAACGGCCAATCTGATCAGTAAAGCAAAACCCACGCCCGTCCGGCATAAAGCCGCCGTCCAGCATTGGGATTTGCTTGAAGTCGGGCGACATATTGGCAAAGGACTTCAGCATTCGACCAGTTGAGATATCCCACAAAAAGACGCGTCCATCATAGCCAGCGGTGACAACAATTCTCCAGTCGTTCGGGTGCACGTCCATCGCAAACACAGCGTTAATATGCCCATGTTTCTTAGCTGGGTCAATTGCACCAAGGGTCATCATGAGTTTACCACTTGTGGGATTCCACACCTTGATGCGCTGCCTCCAATCACCGTCAACGGAGTGAGTACCCGGTTTGATACTATGCAAACTAATTAGTCGTTGATCGTCATGCGTCCACATGAGAGTGTCAACAGATGGTCGCGCTTTCCGACGCGTGTGCACGCCATACAGTCGCGCCAGTGCATCATCGTCATCTGGTTCTTCAGGTTCAAGGACAATGCTCTTCATGCGCTGGTAATTTTTCGTAACCTTCCAGATCCGCGTCGAGCCGTCCTTTATTGATGCCGTTGCAAGTTGATCGCCGACATGACTGAAAATGATATTGGTAATTGGACCAGTGTGGCCCTTCAGCAGCGCGATGGGTTCACTGTTTGGAAGCCGCGGGATCTCACTCTCTTCAATCGTCACGCTTTCAGTACTGTCCTGCGGCAATTGAGGAACTTGCGACGGCTGAGGAATATCTTGGGTTGGTGGTATTGTCATTGACGCTGGATCAGGCTCAACACCAGGAGTTGGGGCCGAAAGCTGAATTCCAGTTGGGCCTTGATCAGACTCAACTGGAGTAGGTAATATTGGTGCTTCCAGTCCGTTTGTGGGAGCGATGAAGGGCCGGTTTGGGTCCGCTCCTACGATCTGGCTAGCGTTCTGAGAGTTTTGGGAATCCAACGCAATACCAGTAGCAGCAGCATTTGCATCGGCATTGCCCAAGATGTTCAGCACCTCTGGAGTCGGAATCTCGATAATCACAGTTGTGTCAGGCTGGAGCACCCGCTCCCCTGGCTCATCAGTGGGCTGATATCGAGGTACAACCACAGGGGCGTGGGGATCCGAAAGAATGGACATATCCCACACTCGAGCCATATTGTCTTCCCCGCCCGTTACAACGTATTTGCCGCATCGACTGTGGTACACAACGATGTGAACTAGTCAGCGCATGCCCAGGTCCAAGAAATAGATAGGTCATACCTGAAACTTAGGCACAAAACTTTGTTTGATCGCGAGCCTTGACGCAAACCGTGACTGAGCGAGTACATTGGGTGGAGACTCAGCAAGTACGCCTTCATATTGAACAACCGCTTTGCCGTCTCCAGACGCGTCTCCGGTGCATCCACACAAGGGATGTCCGGCAGGATGTAGCAAAAACACCGCCCATCATCTGATGCTGTCACGACGACATTTTTTTTTGGGTGGAAACGAACTGAGTTCACAATACTGAATATAACAAATGAGGAGTTAGAAGTGAAAGCCCACACTCGGTATTCATGCACGGCAAAAGCACCTGGAGTGTCCGAGAAGAACTGCAACTGGTGCACCGGTGCTGAGCTCCCACACTCGAACAGTTTTATCATCCGACGAAGACGCTAATAGGGTGTTGGAGTCGTTAACAGCGAGATCAGTGATATTCCCGACATGGCCACGGAGCGTAAACTTGAGGTCGCCCGTCTCTAGTGACCAGATCTTGATCAACCTGGAACAAAGCAAAACCGACCAGTTGGTCATTACAGCTCGCGAGCACAGCCCAAAGCAATCAGTGCAGTACCTGTCATCGGCTCCGGTGATAACAAATTTGCCTGTCTTGTCGTAAGTAAGACAATATGTCTGGATCTGAAGATGCCCGTTCAGCGTCTTTAGGCGACGAATGCGACTGTAGATGTAAGCAGGGACGAGAGGCGGTTCTTTCCTCGAGCTGAATTCTCTCCGCTTGATGAGCGATACTTGATTGCGACCCACTCGAGCAGTCGATCGAAACACGCGCGCTCGGGAGCCTTGCTTTGTCAGCGATCGCAGTTCTGCTTCAATAGCCTCCCTTTCCTTGCGAAGCTGGAACAACTGCTTCAACGCCCGCACATCCGCAGCCAGAGCAGTGACCTTATCTGCGTCGTTCGTAAGCACTTGCGCAAGTAGGTCTGTCGGCAGTTGGCTAGCGTCCGACATCGCGACGTACTGCTGGAGCCTCTCGTACTTCTTAATGACCTGCTGTACCACGCGCTGGGTCTTGACATTGCGTCGAAGCGCGAACAGCTGACTCACAATCTGCTTGGCAATGAGCTTGCGCTCCTCGTCCGAGACTGTGACATGTGTGCGCTCGTCCACCCTCGACTTGAGCAGCAGCGAGTCGGCCGTGAATGGCGCACTCGTAGTCGCAATCGCGTCGCTTAATTCCTCCTTCGGCTTGCCATTCCCCACGGCACCACGCAGCAGCTGCAGCAGATGGCCCGCCCCAATGTCGCGGTGGCGCAGGTGGAAATCCTGGTACGTCGCCGTCTTGGGGCGTCCGCGCCAGTCCACGCCCTGTCCGAGCAGCTCGTGCGTCGCCAGCTCCTCGATCAGCACGTCAGCCGCGGCCTGGCACACCGACCTGCGCTTCAGGAAGTCGGCGATCAGGAAGTAGAGCTCTGCATACAGAAGCCCCAGCATCAAGCAGCGCAGTTAGTGGACTGGGGTTTTCCGTGTAGAAAGGCCGCCTGCAAAGGAAACCCAAAGCGAAAGCGCACCAGCCTCGTCGTCTCGAGCCAGCGATCCGCCGCCCACCGCCGCCTGTCGCTCGCCTAGCCCCTCCATCTCCTGGCCACTGGGCGTCTGCGTCGGCGCTTGTCGCCCCACACTCACTCGCGGGTCGACGCCTGCAGGCAGCTTGTCGAGAGCTGCTAAGCTCAGCTTCGTTCGTTGCCGATTTTGGTCGGTCCCCCCAAAGTCTCCCGCGTTTTTTTTGGCTTGAAAAATGTATGCTTGAAACCGGTACTACCGGTATTGAAACGATAACCAAGTACTGAAAATAGGCTAACAATTGAATTCTCATTTCTCATTTCAAATTATTTAAACCAAATCGTACGCCTATAGACATCTTGATATCACTATGAATTCTCATTTTTCCCGCACTGTTTTCGTATTAAAATAAAAACTGAGATGCGGTTGCATCGCTACCGGTATTGGGCCTTTTTTGAAGATGCTGCGAGCTGGCGGTGCAAGTGGCAGGTCGCCGCTGCCTGTGGTGGCGACGGACGCGGGCGACGGGCAGGTGACGGCGGCGGCGCTGGAGGTGGAGCGAGCCAATGAGGCGTATCTGTGGCTGCTGCTGCTGGCGGCGGCGGCCGAGTGCTGGACGACGTGCTTCCTGCCGGAGATCGCGGCCACGGCGCTCCAGCTCAACGCCAGCGCGACGGCGCTAAACTTTGTGGGCCCGTTCCTCGACGGACTCACCTACGGCTACGAGGACCTGCCCAAGACCGAGAGCCCGTCGCTTGCGTGTCTGCAGTTCCGCTCGGCCTTCCTGGGGTGGGAACGATCGACTGTGAACTTCTTTGCTTTTCGAGATGATCCTGACATTGTTGTCATTGTTGTGCTGCATGGCAGAGTGTTCACGTCGTTCTCGTTCATGGCGGACCACGCTGGAGATCTCAGTGCACGTAGCGAACTCGTCGGCGCGCTGTACGTTGCTGGGTCGGTACTCGGCGGGTGTGCTTGCTTCCTGGTTGGCCGCGCTGTCGTTCGACCAGTGGTGACCGCGTCTCCAGTGGCGAGTTTGCTGCATGCCGCATCCAACGCCAAGAAGCCGGGCCTCATGACGGCGGTGGTGTGGTTTGTCGCGCTGTGCACGTTCCGAGCTGTGTTTGGTCCCAGCGGCTTTGTCAGGTCAGCTGATGTGATTGGGAACAATGCTGTTGCCGAACTGACCAATGCGTGTATTGCAGCAGAGACCCAAAGGACCCGCAGTTTGTGGGGCCGCTCCAGGTCGCCGACGGAGAGGAGCTCATGCTCGGCATATTCATGTCGTGCAGCGCGATCCTGCTGTCCGACTACATCAACACGTCGCTGCAGTCGTTCGGGCGCGGGTGGACGTGGTCTCGACGGCACCAAGTTGACTGGGGCTGTTTGGCCTGCAACTTTCTCGCGTGTGTGTTCGTCTGGCTCGCCTACGGCGCCAGCCGCCTCTCCTCGCGCGCGCTTACCAACAACTTGCTCATCCTCAAGTTTGTCTCGTCGTTCTGCGGCTCGCTCTCGTGCTTCTCGGCCGCCGTCAGCCACATCTCGGTGCGTCCCAGCATTTGCTCAAACTCTCGTTTTCGTGGCTTGTTGTTTTAACCGCTGACGTAAATTCCACGCAGAGACTATGGGGAACGCTCGAGCATCGAGCCGCCGCATGCTTCAACCTCGCTCTGCACGTTGGCGTCGCGGTCGCCTTCATCCCGCTGCTGCTCAAGTAGCACAGATTATACCGGTTATACCTAATTGTACCGGTTCTAGTAATCCTATGCCATACATTCTCCAAGTCGAAAGGGCGGTCTGCGCGCTGCGGTCCATTCGAGAAGGCGACCGCCCGCTAGGAAGCCAAGGAAGAAGGGAGCCCGTTAACCCAGCCAAGGCAGCCATGACGACGCGCGTGTACGTGGGGAACCTGCCGATGGACATCCGCACGCGCGAGGTGGAGGACATCTTCTACAAGTACGGGCGCATCCGGGACATCGACGTCAAGTTCCCGTCGCGGCCGCCGGCGTTCGCGTTCGTCGAGTTCGAGGACTCGCGCGACGCCGAGGACGCGATCCGGGGCCGCGACGGCTACGAGTACGACGGCGCGCGCCTGCGCGTGGAGGCCGCCAACTCGGGCCGGCGCGACCGCGACCGCGGCTCGTCCTCGTCGGCGCTGAGCTCGCGGTACCCGCGCAACATCCGCGGCTCGGGCGAGTACACGGTCGAGGTTTCGGGGCTGCCCTCGCGCGCCTCGTGGCAGGACCTCAAGGACTTCATGCGCAAGGCCGGAGACGTGCTCTTCTCGGAGGTCGACGGGCGGGGCCGAGGCACGGTCGAGTACGGCAACAAGCGAGACATGCAGTACGCCATTGACAAGCTCGACGACACGGAGTTCCGCGGGCGAGGCGACAGCGCGTACGTGCGAGTCCGCGCGGCTCGAGGCGGACGCAGCCGAAGCCGCAGCCGCAGTGGAAGCCGAAGCAGGAGCCGCAGCAGGAGCCGCAGCCGCAGCCGCCGCAGCCGAAGCCGCAGCCGCTCGCGCAGCCGGAAGCGCAGCCGCAGCAACAGCAAGGGCAAGGACGACGAGCACAAGGACAAGAAGAGCAAGCGCAGCACGAGCCGCAGCAAGTCGGCCTCGCCCGACCGCAAGGACGACAAGGACGCCGAGAAGAAGACGGAGGAGACGGCCACTGAGGCCAAGGAGGCCACGGAGGCCACGGAGACCAAGGAAGCGACGGAGACCAAGGAAGAGACGGAGCCCACCGAGACCAAGGACGTCGTCATGACCGAGGAGGAGCCATCGTCGGAGGCCGCCAATGGTAAGACGGATGCATCTGAGACTGATGGAAAGGAACCCGCTGTCACCCAGGACTGGGCGTCCAAGACGGACGAGGAGCTGCGTGAGGAACTCACGAAGCGCGGCCTGGAAACGGACGGCGAGCGCGAGGCGCTGATCGAGCGCCTCAGCAAGCCCACGACCGAGTAGAAAGCTAGCGAGCAAGATGGGGGCGAGTCAACTGCGGACTGAAGGTTTCAAGAGAAGGCGATTCGTGCAGCTTCGTCGAGTGGAGGAGCTGGCGGCCATCATTACCATCGACTGCGCCCGGCGGACAGTTTGGTTTGATTCCCGTGCTTGTTATGTTTTCTTTCTCCCTTGGGTGGTTGTCGTTCACTTTCGTGTCAGTCTCCGACACGTTTGTCGGCCACCTGCCGTTTAGCTCAGCTCTGGCCGAATGCGAGGATGGCGGCGCCTTCAGCGGCGAGGACTGGGCTGGGAGCGAGCGAGCGAGCGGCTTCGACTGGCGGCGGCGGGCAGCGGGCGAGGATGACAGCGAAAGAAGATTCGACAACACTTACATGATGAAAGGATAATAAACGGCATGTCCACACAACTCATTCGTCTCTCTTCCTTCATCGCTTTTACTCGATTCGGAGCGTGCTCGACCACGGCTCAGTGGTCGGGAGATCCAAAAGCGCCGAGACGCGGCTCGCCAGGGCCTCACCGTTGTAAGACACGAGCGGAGAGATCTCGATCTGGGTCGTAGAATCCAGAGACTCGATGAACGTCTTCACTTTCACGTCATCACTCGAAACTTCACGTGCAGCCTGGGCTAGCCAAGTTCTTGCCTCAGCGTTCAACATGACGCGCGCGGTGTCTGGAGAATCAACAGGATCACCCGGCGCGTTCTTGACCGGTGCAAACTCTGTTTCACGAGGGACCGAAAACACTCCCATTCGACTCGAGAGCGGAAACACGTCAAAGATGAACGCCTCGAGTTTCATGCCAGAGTTTGAGTCCGGTGTCACAGTCTCGCCGGTTGTCGGGTCAGCGATCGGAATCTTTTTCTTCGCCACGTGGTAGACCAAGTTCATGTTAGGAAGCACGACATCCGTCAAGAAGTCCCTGTTCACAAAGCATTAGCATCGTTAGTTTGCCCGTGGACGCTGACGTCGCCAAATGAGACCAACTTACAGCGTGTAGAAGTGGTTGCAGATGTTGGCGGCACCAAATGCGAGTCGGCCAGTGGTAGGATTCACAAGCTCGGACGCAGCGACGTCCATCTCCGAGTACTCAACAACACAGAACTTGCCACCCTTCTTGGCCACGACGCCGACGCGCTCGTCCGGTCGGGCCTTCCACACTACCTTGTTGGCGCAATCCGCCTTCTTGTCAACGCAGTAGCCAAGAAAAATGGGATCGGCAACTTTGCACAGAGCGTTGTCGACCGAGAAGACGTGCAGGTACTTGACGCCATCCTTCTTGAGTCGTGCAAGCGAGCCGCTGTGCTCGAGCGCCTCATAGATACCCCCGTTACCATTGGAAGCCGTCGCAATCTTGCTAGGGCTCTCAAGCATCAGCTTTCCGTCCATCGTGAGGCACGGCAGCGTTCCCTGCGAGAAGTAGTGCACCTGCTCCTCGCTCAGCCCAAAGTGGCAGTGCTCTCGGAAGAACGCGACGGTCTCCTCGTGGTTCATCTCGCTCGTCATGACGTAAAACTGGATCACGTGGCGGTTGTCCTCTCCCGTCGGGAACTTGGACCTGGCCAGCTGCTGCACGCGCAGCACGCGCTCGGCGAAGAGCTGGAAGAGCGTCTTGCCCGACGGCAGCCCGATGCCGAACATGCCCTTGGGCCCCGGAAACCCCAGCCGCGTGCCCTGACCGCCGCCCAGTACCAACGCGCACACCTGTCCACGGGCCACGGCCTCGAGCCCCAGCTCCTCCCAGCGCGCTCGTTGCTCGGTGCTGCACATGTCGAGCTGGTCGGCGTCGTTCACGGGCTCGATCTCGGCGGTCTGGTCGTCCGCAACGTCATGGCCGCTCGAAACCCGGTGGAAAATGGCCTCCAGCTGTTCCAGATCGACGTTCTCGAGCTGTAGGTCGCCGTAGAGCGCCGTTAGAGCCACATATTACGGGGAAAGCGAGAGCTGAAGCGCACCTGGTTGATCAGTGAGGTCGTCTGCTCGTTTGAGAGCTTGCCCTCGTCGTAGAACTGCAGCACAAGCGTTAGTTTTGTACATATCAGCGTTAAGCAGACCCGTAAGGCGCTCACCTTGAGCACGTGGGCCTGGCCCTTGGCCTGCAGCCGCGCGCGGAGCTCGGCCGGCACCTCGACGCGTGTCATGACGTCGGAAAATGGGCAACGGTTTGAACCGAATCCTGCTTTTGAGAAAATTACAAATGTAGCTCTGGTTGAAGTGGTACTGGAAGTGCATGAAAACATCGATGCCGAAATCTTGCTATTACACTTGAGCCTCTTCACTACTGTGGCTAGGAGTTCGCTGAGCTCTCAATGTTATAGTTGGCAATCACGCGACGGTCGTCTTGACTTACAGCTTGGAGCGACTTGAGTTTAGCCTGGAAGTGGCAAGCCACCATATCGTCAGGTGATTCAGTTCGGATTCTGTTTTTGCTTTTTGCTTTCTTTTTATTTTCACGCAAGGTCAAGCGGAGGTAGCGAGCACCAGAACGCACAGAATGTGAGCTTACTCGTTCAGCAGCTTCTCGAGGCGGATCTTGGTGATCTTGCTCTGCTCGCGAGCAGCGATTGCGAGCTCCTCTTCCGGTCGGTTGCCAATGCGAGACTCTAGAATCGCCAGCATCTCCTCGGCAGACTTGCCCGTTGCGCACACAATGTAGATGTAGCTGTCATGGCAAACACACGCCACACTCAGCATCGCAAAAAAAAATAATCCTTGCAACACCCATCGAACCGCACCCAAACTTGTCATAGTAGGCAGCGTTCAGCTCCTCCAGCCGGTCGAGCACCTCATCCGCCGCATTCTTGGTCGCCTGCCCGACCAAAATCACCATTAGCATCCCTCACCTAGAAACCTCTCTTCCTGCAAACTATTAGCTAGCTGCACCTTTTGCTCCTGCGCCTCCCATTCGCCGATCGGCTTCTTGGCCCGCCCAATCTAGTAGCACAAACAGTCAAAAACCAGTCAGGTAAAACAAAAATTTCTCATGCAATCCTACCCTCGGGTGCGCTGCAAAAGCCTCGAGCCAATCCTCCCGCCCCAAAGCCGCGTCGGCCTCGTCAGCAGCGCGCAACAAAGCGTCCAAGTCGCCCACAGGGAGCCGCCGAGCCAGCTCGGCCACCCACTTTTGCGACCCGCAGCAGTGCAGCAGAGCCGCAAAGAGCGCCGAGCCCTCGGCCACTGGCGCAGCCGCCGCCAGCGCGTTGAGCTTGGCCACGTCCGCCATCGCCACGTGAGTGAGACCTTCAGCAGGAAGAAGCCTGAATGCGAATGCGCAATGCGCAATCTTGAAGCCATTCGTGTCAGACGTGATAAATGCACCGTGTTTTGTAACAGACCAGTTTACGCGAGATGGAATGTACGGCATGTTTGCCAGTTGATGATGGCTTTGAGTCGACGCCTTTGACTGGTGCACATGCATTTGGCCTGGTGCGTTGGTAGTGTTCAAGGCAGCATGCAAGCACATACATGCGGCTTGTGTGGTTCTTGCATCTGAATGTACAGCAACAAAAACGACGAAAATGACATTCATGCGATCCACTTCAACATCAGTTGCTCAGTGATCGTCCAACCGCTTACAACTTTTTCTTGGCGCTCGTGGAGGCGTCGGAGTCTTCTGATGGCAGGCGAAATGACCCGCCAAGGCGGTCCCAGAGCGTCAGGTACTGGCCATAGTTGTACACGAACTTCTCATGATGCACGGCATGGTGTGCGGAACCGTTGATCCACCAGTTGTTGGCGAGGTGGATCCCATCGTGGATGCTGATCGTCCAGTAGTTGACAGCAATAAACAGCGCGAGGAACACACCACGATGGATCGGGAAGCACAATATGAAGATGTGGTACGGCAGACTTTGCAAGAACCCGTCAACCGGATGGAAAGCATGCGACGCGAATGGAGTCGTAACGATCCACTTGTGGTGTGGCTTGTGCAGCGGAGCGTACAACAGAGGGTGGTGCAGCCAGCGATGGATCCAGTAGATGAGCATGTCGGTGAACAGGATAAACCAGACGATCGACCATGCCGTGTACGCCAAGGTTTGCTCACCAAAGTCCTTGTACGTC
>JAASGX010000592.1:0-17683 GCA_023334415.1 Phytopythium chamaehyphon | reverse complement strand
ACTAGCGTTGTTCTGCAAGGCTTTTGTCACCCAGCGAGACGCGGACTCAGGAAGAAGGCTACACAAGCAGGCGACGGGCGTTTAGCCATGGCGCTATCTACGGAAGAGCGAGACGGAGACGAGACGAAGACAACGGAGACGACCCCCTAACCGGATACACGTGATTATTCCGTGTGCGAAAAGATCCGCCGGCATGCATTGTTGCGCGCTGGCTGAGGTTCCTAGCCAAACACGTCCCGGGACACGTGCCCACCAACCTGTTTCACAGAGATGCCAGTATGGAAGTTCCTGCATGTGTAGGCCTTCATGGGAGACTTCCTGCATTCAGTTGTAGGACCCCGCCTGCATGCTATAGGACCCTCGTGGGAGACTTCCTGCGTTTAGTTGCAGGACCCCGTATGAAACACCGGTTAAACTGCATCAAGTAGTTGTCAAAGTTTTGCATTCGATAGTTTGCTTCAACCTTCCCATATGTAAATCAAAACGGGTTCACGAGCCGCGCAAGGCGGACGAGTGGTGTTGGGTAGTACCGCTTCTCGGGGGCAATCTCACCGAGAGCAAATACTGGTCGCCCAGTGCGTGAATCCACCGGCGCTCGCTCCTTCATAATAGCCACAATATCATTCAGAAGAAAGTCGTCGCCGCAGATTGGGTCCTCGATGATCGGGTCGGTGTGTGTCTTGCCCTCAAAGAACCGAGTCTTGACAGGGATCCTGCAAGCCTCTAGGGCGCGAGTCAGCTGCTCGGTTGACTGCCAGTTCACGGTTTTGTCTGCAGTCCCATGGAAAAGGTAAACTGGTGGGAAGTCGTCTAGAGCCCGGTTGTACTCTCGAAGCTCGCTCTTGGCCAGCAACCGCAACGACGGAGAGTAGTATGCCAACCGGTGCGCCATGATGCGCTCTACCACACCCTTGTCAAAACCATGGCGGTGGAAAGTCGCTAAGCTTGCCTCCATGTTGTACGGCCCTGAAATACCGATGAAACTCCGGATCTGCTTCAGCTCCCATGTGGGCGGACGCGTCAATGTGCTCTCCACACTTTCACAGCTCTGAAGTGACAGGTTGCTGCTACTCGATAAAGTTCGAGTCATCGCATCCGGTAGGAAATCGCTGCTCATCAAAGAACTGTGGGAACTTGACACAATACTGCCGCTCCGCGATCGATGTCCAGATAATATTGCCTGCTCCTTTCGCTCGACCTGCTCCAGAAGAGCACACATGGAGATATGGGCTCCAGCAGATTGGCCAATTAACGTCACATTGTCTCGGTCGCCGCCAAATAGGTGGATGTTGTCGAAGACCCATTGCAACGCGCGGGTTGCATCCTCGACCATGTCAGGAAGGATACCCTGAGGGAAGTTGCGGTAGTCTGGCATCACCACTACCACGCCAAAGCATGAAAGAACTCTACCCATGAGAGCACCCCACGCCTTGTATCCAATGATCCACGCGCCTCCACTGATAAAGACGACAACAGGGTAGCGTGCAGGTTTTGAGCTGTCGAGATCGTGGATGTGCGCCATAATTCTCGGTGGCACATACACGTCGAGTAGGTTTCGGCGATTGAGGCCGTAGATGATGTTCTTGTGGATATTTGGGTCCCAGAGCCAATAGAAAACCTCCTTGGACAGAGGTGGCAGAAGCACAACGACGAACCACACAAGCCGCAGCGCACACATAATCCAGCGCTTGGACATTCGAAGTGCCCACAGCAGCTGCACTGTTAGCTTGGTGATCAGCCAACTCTGCTCCGCGATCACTTCTACAACTTCAATGTTGGACGAGGGAACCGCCTGAAACACTGTTGCTGGTGGAATATCTTCGGTCACCAAACTCTTGCTGTGTGGGATCGTAGCTTCACTCCCGTTCATGGATGAGCACGGAGACGAAGCTGGATGCATGTGGTGCAGCGAGTTGGGGTCGGCCGTAGCTTCAGGATGAAGCTCCTCGCTGATGTACCTGTCGAGCTGGTGGCTTGCCGTCGAGTCCAGGTTAAACGATCGGATCTTCGGGACGATCAGTTTGCCCAGCTCTGGGTCGTTAATTTCCTCGTCTTCGAGGAATGGCGGGAGCGCGTGCGGGTCCTCATACATCTCCAGCGACCCCGCTGTCACCGAGCGAGCCTTTGGAACAGTCTCCATCCCACGCGCCAGTCGTTGAACCGCTCGCTCATTTCCTCCGTCCAGTAGTACGCGAACTGCCACGGCTTTGGGGGCGGCGGGAGCGGCTCCTTCCTTCGCCGGAGATGGCGCTTGGCCCACTTGCGGATGCGTCTCCACAGCCTCCTGGCCTGTATGACGATCAGCACGATGACGATGGCTCTCCCCATGTGCCTCTTCTTCTTCTTGGGCTTCTTCTTCTTCTCCAGCTCCTGCGGGCGCCTCCGCCACTCCCACCAGCGCCGCTTGACCGCCGCGCGCTTCATCTTGCGCTCGAGCCGCCGGCGCTGGCGCCACCTGCGCACGCGCTTCTGCACGCGGCGGAACGCGCGCACCCAGCGCACGATCTTCCTCAGCTTTCCCTCCTTCTTCCTCTTCTCCTGCTGCTGCTGCGGCTTCCTGGGCTTCCCCACGGGCGCCACGGCCCGCGCTCGCCGCATTTTCAGCATGTCGAGCCACCGCCGCGGCTTCTCGGGCGCCGCCTTGGCCTGCAGCGGGTCCCGCGCGCGCCGCCACGCGCTGCTCGTCATCGCTGGGCCGCGTCGTCGCCGACTCGGCGCCCGTCGCGCTCTGGGGCTGCCGCTGGCGCCGCTTTCCCCTGCTCATGGCCTTTCTCGGCTTTTCTCGGCTTCGGCTTGGCTCGGATTCGAATCTATCTGCCTCTGCCGCCCGGAACTGCAACGAGGCGAGCTGGATACCGTCGGAAAGGGGAGAGAGCGCGCTAGATGGAGCGCTGGGCTCTGGGATCGCAGCGGACGTGCAGCGGGCGGGAAGCCTTGGCGCAGGGTCGAGCGGATCGAGGAATGAACCAGGCCGTCACCATGTACGTTTCCCTTTCTCGATGTGACCTTTCCCAGGGTGTTTTCCCTCGATCAGGTTTAGAGTGGCCATGTGGCGAGGCCAAAAATAGATAATGTGTACTTGAACGGGAGATTAGTGTGTGACATGGGGACGAAACGACAAGACGACCGACGTGGCGCTACTGACCGACAGTTGCACGACCGGAAGTGTAGCCATCCACGAATGTATCATTCGCTTCAACTCGGAGCTCTTCAACTTCATAGCTATTGACAATTCAAATTCGGATACACGCGCATTAAGGAGAAGGAAAACTACTGCTGTGGTGTTTAAGCCCACGACATGTCGCGGCGCAGCGAGCGCACGCGCTGGAGGCCATTGCCGCCATTGCCGCCGCCGTTGCCACCGCTGCCTGTGCTGCCAACAGATCCGAGGCGCGAGCGGCGGCGAGACAGCCGGCCGGAGCGAGCGCGAGGGAGACCGCGAGGCGAAGGAGCCACGTACAGCGAGTCGAAGACGCCGTCGCGGTCGTCGATGATGCCCGCGTCGTCCTCTTCCACGACAAAATGCTCGTACGCCGACATGTTTGACGGCCGGCGTGTGAACGGGTCGTGGTCCACGGCAGATGTACCGAACATGGACACTCGCGATGGCGGTGGCGGCAGAGGCAGGTTCTCAGCAGTCAACGCCTCGGCCAGGCGGTCGTAGTCCACCGAGTGGTGGTTGACCACGTTGCGGTCGAGCGCCAGACGCCGAGTGCCCAGCCGCATCTCCGACAGCGACACGATCGAGTCGCGCTGCTGCAAAAAGTAGGACGCCGTCGCGAGGTTCGTCGTCGCGCTCAGCTCGTTCGACAGCGACTGCGCGAGCGGCTCTTCCAACAGCGCCAGCCGTGTACTGATGTTAGCCAGTGCGATCGACGGCTGCACGATCAGCACGCCCATGTCCTTGAGCGTCTTGCCCGACTCGCAGTCCGGGACAATTGCGATCATGCGCGGTCGACTCTCGCCTAGCATCTTCTGCATGTTGGTGACTTGCTCGATGGTCTGCTCCGGGTCGCCCGTGAAGATGAGAACATCGGCAGTGTGCATGCCCGGAGCCGCTGTGTTTCCTCGGTCCTTGATTTTGTTCTTGAACGTGATCAGCTCGCCCTTGGCCGTACGCGACAGGATCGACTCGTTCATCTTGTGCCACTTCTCGGCTAGCTCTTCGTCCAGCAGAGGGACGTTCACGCGAGCTCCGTACAGCGAAAGCTCGAGCGCGATCTCGAATGCAACGTTGTCGTCACCGATCACCACGGCACTTTGAACCTTGTAGAACGGAAGCAGGAAGCGCGGGTCACCATTGCCTTGTGTGATGGGAGTGCTGACTGCGCGGCTGAGGTGTGTACGGTCCGCCGACCCGTCGTCGCTGTTGATACCGCTAGCCTCGACGTTTTCGCCACCATATGCGCCCTCCTCCGCCTTTCGTGCTGCGACACGATCTGCCATACCTTCGCCGGCACGCCGAAGCCCAAACGAGCACAGCACGGGGCCAATGATCTGGTTGATGACAACGGCTGCGATGATAGTGGAGGCAAACTCAGCGCCCCACTCATCCTTGATCAGAGCCTTCACTTCGGCTGCAAGGCCAAGAGAAACACCTGCCTGAGGTGCCATTGTCATCCACAAACTCGTGTAGTGCTTCTTGGGTAGCTTGAGGAGGAAGCGGCCACCTAAGTACGTCGCCGCCATGATGGAGAAGTACCGAACCGCAAGGTACATGCTCATGAGTGGCAGCACGTTGACGACGTTGTCGAGCTGAAGAGCAGCGCCAGTCATGACGAAGAAGGGCAGAAAGATGTACGGCGCAGCGGTATCGAGGATGACATGCATGTCGTGGCGGATGCTCGAGTAGTGGCCAGCGGCACACGACGCAATCATGAGCACGAGCAGAGGCTCAAACTTGACTTCCCACGTATCTCCGTACGAAGCACTCGTGGCCTCGCTGATGGTCGTCGTCGAGATGTAGAATGTGTAGCCCATAAACACCCAGATGAAGCCCTTGAGGTACAGCGCGCGCTTCGCCGTCCAAAAGACTCGGTGTCTTCGCTTCTTCAGATCTTCTTCATCCACTTCTTCGACGTAGGCGTTGTGCGGATGAGGTGCGGTGTCTGGGTCTAGGGTGAGAGCGACGTCGTCGACCGCACTTACGCTGCTGCGGTAGTCGCTGACCGCTGACACAACACGCTTGACACCCTGCTGCGGGTGAACTTGCTGGGCTTGGGCAATGGCAACGTCAGCAGCCTCTTCGTCGACGCCGTTGGGGATAAGGAAGATGAGGATCGTGAGGCCAGCAATGATGAACCCGAGCACGATGTTGGACACGACAACTCCTGCAGCAAAGAGCAGGTTTCCGGCCGACATGCTGAGGTCCGCGCAGTAGGTGGTGGCGACGATTCGCGAGACCGTGAACGAGACGAGCACGACGAACTCGGCGCACATGCAGACGCCGAGCGCGAGGCTGGTGAAGGTCCCGACGCTGTTGAGCTCGATCTTGATGGCCATGACGGTGGAGGGCGACACGAGCACGGCGATGGAGGCGAACATGAGCGAGATGCCGAGCTGGCAGTTGGACGTGAAGTCATCGTAGAAGAAGGCGTTGTTGGCGAGCGAGAAGACGGCGGTGGCGACGACCATGACGGTGGCGTAGTCGATGAGCAGCATCTTGAGGATGGAGGCGATCTGCGGGCGCAACTCCGGGATGTAGATCTCCTGCCCGGCCTGGAATGATATGAAAGACAGCGCGAGCGCGCTCACGTACGACGAGAGCATGTCGACGACGCCGGAGGACAGCAGGTTGGCCACGAACGGGCCCGAGACGATCCCGACGATCAGGTAGCCCGTGATGAGCGGCAGCTTGAGGTACCGCGGGAACAGCAGCCCGAGCGGGTGCGCCATGACGAGCACGAGGATGAAGGCGAGCCCGTACTGCAGCGTGTCGACGACGTTCCCGAGCGAGTTGAAGGGCACGGACGCGTCGTCCGCGCTGTCGAGCATGCGCTTCACGATCTCGGCCGCCGGCTCGTTGGCGCGCAGCTCATTGGCGGAAACTGGCGCCGCCACCAGCAGCGAGAGCAGCGAGAGCAGCGAGAGCCACAGCATGGCGAGCGGAGCCTCAGCCGGCGAGTCGAGGAGTGAGCGGTGGCCATGGCCGGCAGCTGCCGAGAAGCGCGCGGGAATTGGCGCATGAGGATGGACTTGAGGAGCTGCCCGGACAGACGACACGGGGTTTTGATAGTGAGAGCGAGTGAGACGGGCGGTGGCGAGCGTTTAACGCGTTTGATTGGGAAAAAAGGTGGAGGAAGACGGGGTTTTGGCGAATCAAAGGGCAGAGTGATGGCATTTTTGTTTTTTCTTAGATCCGTTTCTGAGACAAGGTGGCGGCGATTCGCAACGGATTTGGACTGGCGTTCGTGGCCGGACTGACTTCTACAGAGACTCGGCATGGGTGGTGCCTGCGTCGTGCGGTGCCAGACGATTGATTTGCTCGATTGATTGATCGATCGATCGATGGTCATGGACGATGACCAAGCAGCACGACTTGTTTGACGTGGGCTCGTGCTGGTCCGCCAGCTTCAGAAAGCGTCAGCGGTGCCACTCTCGGCGTCTCGTCAATGGGGTCGAAAGATCCAATTCAGTTCTCCACCGATATAGCTTTTTCCTGGCGGTCTATGGTTGCTTCGTGCTAATACTTGCAGAGATCGTCTGAACGAGCATCTCTTTCACTTGCTAGACAGCGTCGTGCTGTGCTGGAGTACAGTATGCAGATTTCGGTAGTTGCAGGCAACCTTGACATGATCGTCGTTGCTCATTCGATCGCCAAGCAGCACCGTTGACCGCATCTTGACCACGCGGTGCAGAGTCATGAGACCGTGCTGGTCAACCAGCACTACCCAGCCAGCACCAGCGTCTCGGTGGCATCGCATCATGGTGCACCTTTCTGCGTGGTGTTGAACATGTCTTCAACATGATTGTCAAGTTACATTGGAGGTTACTTCTCGTTTTCCAGCCACCGATAGATACTTTGATTTTATGGGTTACTTGTCGAATGGTCTAGTGCATGCAAGCTAGCGGTGATATCTAGTTGGCTCGGCCATGATCGATGCTGGCCGAGTCAAACGATCGCCATCTAGACGGCGGAGAACCCGCGACGCAGTGCCGGGAGGCTCGAGTCCGAGCCCACGCGCGATCTCCGGCGCGAGTTGCGTGCTGAGCTGCGAGACAGCGAGTTGCGCGGCGATGGGCCAACGTATTGCTGCTCAAACACGGAGCCAGGGCCGCCAATGTACTCGATCGGCGGCTCCTCCTCCACAACGTAGTGCTCGTACGCCGACATGTTGGGGCGGCGCTTGGCGAACGGGTCGTGGCTGACACCGGACGTACCGAACATGGACACACGCGACGGAGGAGGGGGCAGCGGCAGGTTCTCAGCCGCCAGTGCCTCGGCCAGGCGGTCGTAGTCCACCGAGTGGTGGTTCACCACACTGCGGCCTAATGCCAGACGACGACCAGCCAGACGCATATCCGAAAGAGACACCTCCGACATGCGGTCCTCATCGTCGTCGTGGCGCATGAAGTACGCGGCCGTCGAGAAGTTGCTCGTCGTACTGATCTCGTTGGACAGAGAAATCGCAAGCTCTTTCTCAAGCAGAGCCATGCGCGTGGCAACGTTGGCGATAGCGATCGACGGCTGGATAGTCAGCACACCGAGTGCCCGCAGCTCCTTGGCAATGGCTGGCTCGAGCACGATAGCAATCATGCGCGGCTGTTGAGCACCCAGCATCGCTTGCATCGTCTTCACGTACTCGATTGTACGCGCTGGGTTGCCCGTGAAGATGAGCACATCGGCAGTTGCGGCCATGCCGCTCATATTATCGTCCTGCTTGGCATCCCGCAGCTTGTTCTTGTACGAGATCAGATCACCCTTGGCCGTTCGAGACAAAATACTTTCGTTGATAGCATGCCACTTGGCAGCCAATTCTTCATCCAGCAGCGGGACGTTGACACGAGCACCGTAGAGCGAGAGCTCGAGAGCGATCTCGAACGCAATCTCGTCGTCGCCAATCACCACGGCGCTCTGGACCTTGTAGAATGGCAGCAGGGGGCGAGGGTCTCCGTTTCCGGGCGTTAGGATGACGGAGGTTGAGTTTGAGCTCATACGGCGAAGGCTTCTCCGATTAAACCGGGCTCCTCCCGTATTGCTCGGCCTGTTGTTCACCAGCTCTCCATCACCGTCCTCCCCTTCTTCCTCAGCCTTGCTCATCTTGCGGGAATACATGCTTTCACCAGCATGGCTCAGCCCAATCGAACACAGAATCGGTCCGATGATCTGGTTGATCACGACTGCGGCAATGATAGTGGTTGAGAACTCAGTCGCCCATGCTTCATCGCTCAGTCCGTCGACTTCAGATGCCAGACCAAGCGCCACACCAGCCTGTGGCGTCATGGTGAGCCACAAGTTGTTGTACTGCATGGGCGTCAACTTCAAAATGAAGCGTCCACCACAGTAGCACGCGATGAAGATGGCCACGTAACGCAGCACCACGTACAGGCTCACCAACGGAATTGTGTCCACGACCTTGTCTAGCTTCAGGGCAGCGCCCGTCATGACGAAGAATGGCAAGAAGATATACGGCGCACATGTGTCGAGAATGACGTGCATGTCGTGACGAATGCTCGAGTAGTGGCCAGCAATGCAGGAACCAATCATGAGCACTAGCAGCGGCTCAAACTTGACTTCCCACGAGATTCCGTACGCAGCGCTAGTGGCCTCCGATATTGTGTTCGTTGCGATGTACCACGTGTACCCGAGCAGCAACCAGATGAATCCCTTGACGTACAGGGAGGTCTTGTGCGTCCACCACGTCGACGGACGGAGCTTGGGCTTTCCGGGGGTTGGAGGCGCTTCCACGTACGCGTTGTGCGGATGCGGGGCGAGATCTGGGTCGGTGATTCCGCTGTTGGACTCGAGGTCGCGTTGCTGTTGTCGGCCCTTGCTGTCGTACATGGGTGAAGGAGGGTTCAGATCCGCAATGTACTGCTGGTGGTCGCCGCCAGCAAGGTCTGCGGCGTCGTCCACACCCGTCGGCAGCGAGAAGATGAGAATGGTGAGGATCGCCACCAGTCCACCGACGAGAATGTTGGCGAGCACAATCCCGAGCGTGAAGAAGAGGTTGCCCACCGACACGTCCATTTCCGCGCAGTAGATCGACGTGACAATGCGCGCTACGGAAAACGACAAGAGCACGACGAACTCGGCGCACATGGTAGCTCCGAGCATGAGACTGGTGAACGGCCCGACGCTGTTGAGCTCGATCTTGATGGCCATGACGGTCGCCGGAGATCCCAATACAGAGATGGAGCCAAACATGAGCGCGATGCCGAGCTGGCAGCTGGAGGCGAAGTCGGCATAGAAGAAAGGTCCGTTGGCGAGGTATGTGGTGGCTGTGAGGATGATCATGGCCGTGGCGTAGAGCACGACGAGCAGCATCAGGATGGACTTGATCTGCGGCCTGAGCTCTGGCAGGTAGATTTCTTGGCCGGCCTGGAACGATATGAACGAGAGCGCGAGCGAGCTCACATAGGACGAGAGCATGGAGACAATGTGCTTGGGCAGCAGGTCGGTGACGAAAGGCCCCGCGACGATGCCGACAAACAGGTAGCCCGTAATGAGCGGGAGCTTGAAGAACTTTGGGAAGAAGAGCCCGAGCGGGTGTGCGGCCACGAGCACGACGATGAAGGCGAGGCCGTACTGGAGCGTGTCGACAAGGTTCCCGAACGAGTTGAAGGGCACCGTGGCGTCGTCTGCGCTGTCCAGCCGTCGACCGAGGTCTCCATCGGCAGCGGAGACCGAGGTGGTAATAAAGTCGGTCTTGCTAGTCGCGGCGTTGACGCATTGGACCAGCACGAGCGCCGCCGCAAGTCTTATCGCTGCCCTTAGCGCCATGGAGACGCCGGTGCGGAGCTGGAAGAAGCCGAAGTGGCCTCAGTGGTGGTCTCGTAGCCCCCAAGGCGGCAGGAAGGGAGGCACTGGCACTTGGCAGGAAGGAGGCAGGTGACTCCACTGGGCAGCTTTTCTTTGCCGTAAAAGAGGAAGATGGACGGGGAGCCATACAAAACCCAAGTCAAACGATTGCGCCACGCGTGCCACGCATGGTGCCGGATGGTTGCGGGGTCGTGCCAGGCACGAATAATTGGGATTTGCGCGTTAATCAGTGGCCGAAAAGGGGCGGCGGCGGGATATTTGGCCAATCGGAGAGCTGCGAATGGCTGTACCACCGTACAAGAGACGGCTGGCGAGCCAGCCTCGTCTTCGGTCAGAGCGCAGAGACTCGGGATTGTATGCACCGAGCGCGCTTTTCGTCGACGCCATCGAGACTCGCTTCATGGCAGGGTTTTAGTCTCTGTAACATGATGCCGTGCACGACTCATTCACTGTACAGGACAGGACAACTATGAAAATGTGTGGGAGGAAAGTGGCTCATGAGGATAATTTGGAGCGTTTGAAATTGGGAGAAGGAGGGAGCGAGTGATGTGCTGGTGGTCTCGGTGGTGCTGCGCCTCTGGGCAGAGCTTTCTCTGGGTGATGAATCCCTGTACTGAGGATGAAGGGAAAATAAAAACACGCTCTCTGGCTGCCTCGGTCTGCCGCTCATCCGAGGCAGAACTGTACGTATCCAGCGCACTCACCTGCTCGCCGTTTAGCGTTCAACGAAGCACAGTGTGCCGGGCACCAGAGCAGCGATCTGAATTCCAGTCGGCGTGGCATCAACACTGCCGCGTCACATGCAGCACATGACGACATCGGATTGGTGTATAATGGATCTTTTCCACCAATCAACGATGATGACGGTTCATCGTTTCTAAAAATAGAATTGAAATCATTGCGTTTCTTAACGCGATAATCAAGTTGTTATATCATGATAGTATCGGTTTTATTAATTTTATTTGCCTGTAAGAAAATATTAAATATGTAAGTTTGACTTGTTGTTCTAGAACAACATATACGCACTGTGTTGTTGCGATCTTCCTTTTTGCCTGGGAAGTTGGAGCAAATGAAGAGAAACAACTTACTACACGAAGCTGCTTTCTCAAGGCAGCTACCGTTGTCAGAACGCTGGCCGAGGTGTCCGCGCGTGTTCGCGATCGGGTGCGCGATGAGACTGGGCGACTTTTTTTTTCTTTGGTTTCTTGGCTATGTATGCTGTGATTGCTACATGTAGATCAATCCAGGTGTCGTTCTGAAGGGTAGTCTAGGCTGCTCCTGTGCGGTGTGCGATCTGACACAGGCAAGCAGGCGGGACAGATTCGCCTCTACACCTCTGGTTTCTTTCTTATGTAGTAAAGGTGGTTAGTGGCGTTCTTATACTTTTTTCGGACCTGCTTTAGCTTTTGTACGGAATTCATATAATTGTTTTTTTTAGATGTTTTGTGTCGCATTGTGACCGAGGTACAGCAAACGACTGAACGCAACATCCGACAGAAATCAACTGCCCCTTGCACTGATTCCAAATCTACAAATTGTTGTCAGCCAATCAAATCATCGGGATTAGGAACACATTGGTCAATCATAGTGTACAAAGATTTGCTAGATCTTGCATGATATGCTGGCTAAATATGAGCAAAAATTATCTTCGCCATACTATTAATGTGACAAGCTTGCAAATAAAATAACGATTAAATACAAGTTGGAACAATTCGCCATCATCTAATCTACCTGTCCCACCTCAACGCACGAAACTAGCCAATTACGACACCTTTGGCTATCTTGATTTCGTTAGTGGTTGTCGCGAGGTGCAGCGGTCGAACGTTAGCGTGGGCGCGGAGGTGGTGCCTGCTGAACCACGGAGAATAGGTGAAGGACGTCGCGGATTCGCTCTGGGATCGCCGTGGTGCATCCCTCCGCCGACTCCTAGCTGTGTGCTTCTTCGATCTTCAACGCGAGCTCGTTGGCTATGGCGTCGAGCGCTGCCGAGGCGGAGTTGTGGTCCGCGTCTGAAAGCGGTCGGAGTCGTAAGCGATATTGCTTGGCTGGAACCGTCGTCGCTGTCGTCAGCAGCACAAGGAACACCTTTTCGTGGTCACGTCCGCCGCCGTGTCTGCGTCTTCGTCGTTGCCGTAGGTGGCGTCTGGCGCAGGGAGCGGTGGGGCATCGGTTGAAGGGTGATCCTGTCGTGGTTGAGGTGGCGGGTGTGGGGTGGACACGTAGATCTCACTCGCGGTGTGGTCGGCGCATTCGACTAGCGTCTCCGCTCAGTCCAGAGCCCTGTTGGCGAGACGGTCCGCGTGCGTGTTCACCTTGCGGTCGATGTGCACCAGTTGGCGCAGGATCCATGAATCGGGGTCGAAACTGGAGGCACCGTAGCCGCAGGAGGGGTCGCTGACCTGTCTGGGTCAGTCCGTGGTTGACTGGGCGGGGTGTCGGGCGGTGGCGGTGGTGTCGTCGACGGTGAGGCTGCCGGGGCCGGCACTGCCGCCAGTCGGTCCAGAAGTCGTCGAGCTTCACGGTGTGGCTGGCCTGGCGGGCCCCAGCGAGTTCGTGGCCGCGTAGGCGGACTGGTCGGGGCCGACGGAGCTGCGAGTCGGGGGCCCCAGCGTGTGTGCGTGCGCTGTGGAGCGCTGCCCACCTTGGCCGTGAGTCGCGGCCTCCATCGGGTCGTGGCACGCTGGGGTCGCAGCGCCGAGGCGCGGGCCCCAGCGTGGCGTCGTCCGCGTGGTTGTCGTGGCCGTCCGTGTCGTAGCGCTCGTGGTAGCCGGTCGTCCCGCAGCGTCGGCTGGAGTCGTGCTGCTGCGTCTGCGAGCGCGGTGTCGCTTGGTGTGATCGCCGCGCTCGCAGGCGCAGCAGCCATTGGCTCGTCCGGTTGGTCGGGGCCGAGTGGGGCCTGGCCGTCCATGGCGAAGGCGCCGATGCCGCGCGCAGCCCGGGAGATGTGCGCGGCGCCGGCGCTGTGAGGCAGAGGCAACAAGTCGTCGTCGAGGCCCGGCAGCACGTCGCTCGCGATGCTGAGCGCGTCGAAGAACTCGTCGTCGAAGTCGACGGCAGTGGAGCTAGCCATCGCCGACGACCTCGACTCGGTCGACTGGATGCTGTCGTCGGACGCCGCGCGCGCCCGACGCAGTGCCAGCACCAGCGCGTCGTCCTCGTGGGCTTGTTCTCGCTGCTGCTGGCGGCGGCGCTGTAGCACTTGCGTGCGCTCGTGGAGGTTGGGCGCGGGCGCGGAGTTGTCGCTGGACGCCGCCAGAAGCACCTCGTCGAACGTCGTGGGCTCGGGTCACGCCGCTGTGGTCATGGGCGCGAGCTGGGCCGTGGCGCACGTCAGCGCGTGGTGCGTGGCCGCCGCTCGCGCCGAGAAGCTGGCGCCGCACGCGCAGCCGCTGTGGAAGACGTCCACAAAGCGGCTGGCTCGGTGCGCGAACCGGCGGTGCGCCCCGAGGTCTCGGTAGTCACGCGCGGCGTACGCGCACAGCGAGCAGTCGAACCGCTGCGCGTTGTGCGCGTACACCGCTGTGGTCACGTCCAGCGCGCGGCTGGGGGCGTGGCGTGTGGCTAGGGAGTCGGGGCCGAGCTTGGTGGCTGCCGTGGCGCAGCCGAGAGCGAACGACGGCCGGGCGGAGAAGTCGCGGCGGTTGGTGGTCTCGGGCGGCAGCCATGACCCGGTGGCCGTCGCGGTTGGCAGCGCCGTGGGCGTCCTATGCAACGAGAAAGAAATGTAGAGAAGAAAAAGCGAGTGGGTTGGGCCTCGCCGGGGAAAAGTGCAACCCCCGGGAAACCCGTCCAGCGGAACGTCAGCAAGCTGCCGACCGCCGGAGTGCTCAAAAATGAATGTGAAAAAATCCCCAGACAGAGTCCGGGAAATCAGTTTCACATTGATTAGAACAGATACTACACTTGATCTTAACCAGAAGGCCGAGAAGGCGTTTCATAGATCAATGACAAGTATTATGATATTTGCTGTATTTAGTTATAAGTCCGTCAAAAATCGAATAAGAC
Source organism: Phytopythium chamaehyphon (assembly GCA_023334415.1). Lineage (NCBI taxonomy): Eukaryota > Oomycota > Peronosporomycetes > Pythiales > Pythiaceae > Phytopythium > Phytopythium chamaehyphon. Next base: position 3,696 of record JAASGX010000592.1, on the reverse strand, counting down.
GAACTAGACTTTGAAACTTTAGCTAACACCATGCTATCACGCGCCGAACACGTTCAGGGACGCCGAACCCTTAATGGTCGCGTTGTCTAAAAGCAACATGCGTTGTCTGTAAGGACGAACTGTCATGTATGACTTAACAGATAGTATATGCTGTTGTATGTGCCAAAGTGAATTATAAACATTGAAATGAAAAGCAACAGTTGAGAATCCAATGATGATAATTGATATATATAAAAATGAGAATGAAGGAAAAAGGAGGTTGGGCCTCGCCGGGGAAAAAGTGCAACCCCCGGGAAACCCGTCCAGTCTAACCTATGCAAGCATAGGAAGTCCGGAGTGCTCAAAAATGAATGTGAAAAAATCCCCAGACAGAGTCCGGGAAATCAGTTTTCACACTGATTAGAACAGATACTACACTTGATCTTAGCCAGAAGGCCGAGAAGGTATGATTTTCGGTATGCGTCCGCCAGTATTACCATACCCCCAATCCGTCCCGCACGGTTGTTTTGCTACTGCCATTTACACAAATCCCACCAAAGATACCTCCTTCCTACAAATTTAGCCCAGCAGTCCAGAAAAGAGTGGAAACGTAGCCGCTCAACTCCCGATAACCGACAAATATAGCCTCGTGGGTTCACTTTCCCCCTGGGACAAGCCAGCTTTTCGTGATCAAGGCTCATGGCGTCGCTCACTTTTCAACCCGCCGACACCTCGGATCCTCGCTCCCCTCCCCCATGGCGCCGCACTTGCGCCAGCTCTCCGTGACCGTCGCCGAGGCGCGCGGGCTGCTTGCGGGCGACCGCAACGGGCTCAGCGACCCGTTCGTGGAGCTGTCGGCCCGCGACGCTCGTGGCGCGCGACTGCCGCTGGCCGGCGCCTTCTCGACGCCCGTGGCGCGGCGCACGCTGGCGCCGGCGTGGCACGCGCGCTTCTCGCTGGGTGCGCCGGCGTTCGACCTGCGGCTGGCGACCTCGCTGCGCTTCCTCGTCTACGACTACGACGCGCTCAAGTTCAACGACGTGCTTGGCGCCGTGGATGTGCCACTCGCGATGCTCGAGAAGGAGCTGCTGGCGTCGGAGGACGGCGAGGCGAAGACGCTGGACGCCTGGTACGCCGTCACCAGGGTGGCCGACGCCATGACCGAAGACGCCACGGGCGAGCTGCGGCTCGTCTTCTCGACCACCAGCAGCGGCGCGGCGGGCTCCAGCCTGGTGCTGCCGCCGCCCGCGCCCATCGACGCCGCGCACCCGCCCAACCTGCTGTTCGTGACGGTCGAGGCCGCCAGGGGCCTGCTCGCCATGGACAAGGACACGGGCAGCAGCGACCCGCTCGTCAAGCTCGCGCTGCTCGGACAGAAGCGCGAGACCCGCGTGGTCGCGCAGTCGCTCAAGCCCCACTGGGACGAGACCTTCGCATTCCTGCTGCCCGACGAGCAGCTCAAGCAGCCGCCGGCGCTTGAGCTGCTCGTCGAGGACGAGGACCGCGGCGCGCTGCGCAACGACTTCCTCGGCCGCGCGCTCGTGCCCGTGCCCATGGTCGCCACCACGGACGGAGACGACGAGTGGGTCGTCACCGTCCCGCTGCTCGACCGCAAGCTGCGATCGGACAAGCCCCGCGGCGCGCTGCGCCTGCGCATCCAGCGCGTGTTCGACCCGCGCGCACGGCGCGTTGTCGCCTCGATGGACAAGAAGAGCCGCAAGGGCACGGGCGCCGGCGGCGGCATGTTCATGGCGCTGCAGCAGTCGATGCGGACGCGCATGGCGCCGGACCAGGAAGAAGTCGAGACCGACGATGAAGACGGAGACAAGAAGGAGGACGACGCTGAACCCGACACTGCGCTTTCGAAGGACGACGACTGGCTGATGACCCCGTACTCTGACGCCGAGCCCGTTGTCGACGACGAAGGTGAGGAGACGACGACAGCAGCGGTCCATGACGACGGCAAGAAGTTGCCGTTCCTGGTGGTTACGGTCCACTCAGTTGAAGCGCTTCCGTCCATGGATGCGGTTCTCTTCGACTCTGCTTCCTTCGCGTCCGCCAGTGCGTGGGGCCCCACATGCTCCACGGGCAGCGTTGGTGGCGCAGTCGATGTGTACGTGACGGCATGCCTCGCCGGGCAAGAAGACAAGAAGGACATCGCTGCTCGCACGCGCGTTCGTTCCGTTTTTGGACCGCGCGAGCAGCTGCGTGCTCGGTTCCGTGACCGCTTGATGGTGCTGACTGAGGACGGGAACACTCCGCTTGTCCTCAAGGTCATGGATTGGGACCCCGTGGGCGAAGACGAACTCGTTGGGCGTGTCGAGCTTCCGGATCCGACGTCGCTGGTTGGCCGCGACCCATTCTGGATCAACCTTTATGGCGCGCCAACGGGCAGCAATGCTGTGAGCACGAGCACAAGCGGCAAGGCAGCGGCAGAGCGGATGAATGTCCAGCCTTCACTAGGATCAGCTTTCCGCGGACGCATTTGCGTTTCATTTGCGCGTGCCGAGAAGCCCGCTTCATCATTTGAGGCCAAGCATCAAACTTGCCGAATTGTGAAGCCTGTGGAGGCTCGCTTGCGACGAAAGACAGCCGTGGGAGCGAGTATTCCTGCTCCTACGCGTCTCCCGTGGCCCGCAACCGGTGTGTTCAAGCTGCGCGCTCATTTCATCCGCGCGGAAGGTCTCTCAGTCCTTTCATCTGCTCCAGCAGCTGCACTTGTTGTGTCCTGTGGACTGGCAGAGATTGGTTCGAGTGCTCGACGCATTTCGTCAGTCTCCAACAAGACTCGGGGTGCGGTCGAGTGGAACGATGTTGTCGAGAGCGACCGATTCGCACTCCCACTCGATCCAAGCGCTATGCCGGATGTGTATGTTTACCTCGGCTACGCATCCGATGCGACCGGGCGAGTGACGGAGCAAAGCACTCAGAAGGAACGGTTCCACGTGGGTAAGCAAGTCGACCCGGTCTGCTTCAAACGGTTGAGTGCCAAGTCAATCCTCGTCGATGCCGGTGCAACCAGCAAGACACAGTGGCTGTCGTTGACTGGCGACCGGGCCATTGACAAGGTTCGCGGACGCGAATTATTCCCAGGAGCGGCACTCGTGCGTCTCGAGCTACTTCCGTGGACGAATGATGACGAACTGCACAAATCCTCAAAGAAGGAAGACGGCGAGCCGACTGATGTGTGGGCGAGTGATGTGTGCCAGCTCGTCAGCGAGAGAGCGCCATACCAGGTGCGCGTGCGAGTTGAGGACGTTAGGAACCTTGTGCGTGAAGACGGCGAGGCTGCCGGGAAGGTAACAGTCCTCGTTCAGTGCGGAGAGCAAGATGGTGAAGTTGAGGTCGGTGGCAAGCCCGGCGTTGTGTGCCTCGACCTGCAGCTCCCGACGACGCTGCGGTATGCTCCGCGCGTGCTGTTGCATGTTCGCAGCGCTGGCAAATATGTGGGCTCGGCCGCTCTGTCGCTCGGCGGTGAGGGCGGCGGCGCAGCTGAGTGTCTGGCCAAGGACATCGCGGACGTTACGTTCCCGGCGTCACCGTGGCTCACTGCCTCGTCGGACGGAGTTCTGGACTGTGTCGTTGGACAGGTGGGGGCCTCCGCCGTGGTTGTGCGCAAGACGTTCCCAGATGAGCAGTTGCCTGCCCCCGTCGTGTAAACGTGCGTCTAGTGGCATGCTATTGTACGAGAAAATGAAGTGCCAATCGTCAACTTGT
>JAASGX010000591.1:0-17695 GCA_023334415.1 Phytopythium chamaehyphon | reverse complement strand
GTTGTCTGGACTTGCGCTGAACGCACTGCAGCAGAATTTTTCTCGACCCCGAATGTTGCCGCTGTTTCGCGTGTCGTATGTCCTTCCTATAGGGCAGCGGAAAGGTATCCCTACGCCCCTGGTCCTTGGTACTCGAAATCGAGTGGCTGCCTGAGTAGGCACAGATCATATCACACCCCACGGGTAATTGCAGGCACGGGCAACATCTGCTGGAACCCTCGATCATTTTAGAAAACTCCGCCATGGCGAGATTTTTGATTTGGTTGCAAGCATTTGCAAGCCTGGTAGCGACGATGACGGCCCAGAGAGACATTAACTGGCTTGCTAGACAAGGTTTCAGGTTCTGCATGACCTATGCGCATGTAAACAAAATTATCAAAATGGAGCTATCTAAAAAGAGCAATATTGTCAAATCGTGTGCGCTATATTCTATTGTAGACGTACACACCGCAGCTCAGACTAGGTGACGCTACTTGGTGCTGGCCACCAAGTCCGCAATGAATTGCTGTGGCGAAGCGCCAAAAGGGAAGTACTTGATCCGTCACAAGTGCTCGTCTAAGTTCGCGTGAGCTAGCTGCGCCTGGAAACCGCAAATAATCCTGCGGCATCGTACGTTGTATTTAAACAAAAAACTTAATATAGAGTTGAGATTACTCAGATCAGCAATTGTTTGTCTTGAGGTGTTGGTTAATGTACAAATTCCAGATGCTTGAGGTGTATTGCGAGTTACTGCGAGTGGTCAACAATTGCGGTAGTGCTGCAGGTGCGTCTTGGAGGCACTCGCACGTGCACATCGGCGTGCTGAGCGCCTCTATTACGGCATTGAATGTGCTGAAGGTTGAGGAAGAGCATGAAAGTGCGGGAGTATTCAAATGAGCATGTTAGTTATAGGTGTTTCTGACTATGTATGTAGGGAATGTGTTGCTTAGCCGACCAAGCCACGGCGGTCTGCAGACTCCACACACCACAAAATCCGTTCCTGCATTCTGGGCGATGTCGCAAACAGAATCGGTGTAGCAAGACGACGTGTTTCAGAGTAGGAATCGAAATTGACCACATCAAGAGGGCAGCGTTGCTCGACGCCTCGAATGCCAGACTATTTGAGTATAGAATGGCTGTACTATAAAGAGCATCCCTCGCGCTATTGTGAAATTCGCGAATGTCATCATGGAAAATTGTTACAGGAGACATTATTTTGTTGTTGTTGACATGCGGATGGAGTAGTGTTGACGAGATGCTTGCTAAATGCTGCTGGAATTCAACTCAGATGCATAACCCAACGTTTAATTGTAATGTGACTTGTACCACAATATTTCCAATACCAGAACCAATGTCGACAATAACGTCTGAGTTGTCCAGATTTGGTAGCGAATTCAAAATTGCTGTAACTCCGTCGCACGAGACCTCCCCCTGATGGAACCTGGGGAGTATGAGCTTGAATGAATTGAGTCTCTTGCCAGCGATGCAAAAATTGCGTTAATTGTTGAATTAATTTCGATAGAGTCGCCACGATTATTTTAGTGTCCATCAAAAATCGAGAAGCTTGGTTGTATGCAGACATGATGAGTTTGTAAAATTTTTGGGAGATGTATGTTACTCTTGTTAGTTGTGTCAGCACACTCCGCAAGTAAACATTTTGGAAAGCTGTTGAGGTTGCAGCCAAGCGTCCGCTTCTAGGTCTTGATTTTGGAGCTGCTTTTGAGTTTTGACTGTGCTCCTCATCTGCTGCAAAATCTGTTTCCAATCAATTTTACGATGGTGATGTAGCTGCTGCCTGGCAAGCCGAACCAGTTGTCGATCAACAGCATCCGAGAAGTCTGACATCACGGTAGATCTAGTAACTCCAATCTTGAAATGAGCAAGGATCGATACACTCCACTAGTAATTCGGTCCACTGGGTGTCGTTTTTTATTGTTTGAAACAGCAGTGATCCAAATGTTGGAAACTGAGATGCGCATGTAATGACTTCAAGGTGGCCACTCGTTCCCGTGGTTATTCAAATCTCGATCGTCAATCATTCCGCTAATCGTTGTGCCGAAAGGCAGCCGGGTAACCAATGAGTGACCGGTTTTACCAGATCTGAGGTTGAACCCAAGCGCAAGAGCGCGCAGTCGCTTCCCGCCAAACGCGCAGGGGGTTCAAACATCCATGGCGGACCCGCAGGGTAGTGTCAAGCGGCAAGCGACAAGCGCCTACCATTCCAGCTGCTAATTTCCGGATTTGCAGCGTCGAACACATCTACACCAAGTACCAATACATTTGGTCCACTTCATCACGCTCACCAAATCTCGAGGCCATGCCGATGGCATAGTCCAAGGAGCTCAGACACGATACCTTCGCGTGAGAGCACAAGGCTGGAATGTTGGCCAAGTGGGAGACCTTTGCATTTGCGGTCGACTCGGGATACAAACGGATTTTGGCAGTGCACACTTGGCATCGATGACTTCGTTCAATCCCTTCCTTTAAGCCAAATGTTGAGTGCTAGAATCGACTACGGAATCGGAGAAGAGTTTGTCCACAATTAACTCTGGATGATGCCCTGGCTTGAGAATTCAATGGAGATATCTGGGGTAAGGTTAGCTGTGGGATGTGCAGTTGATGGGGACTTCCAAAAAGACCAATACTTGCAGATCACTCTGGAAATGCTCCAAAATTGCTTGGCGTCGTGGAAGACCTCCTCGAAGTACGCGTGGATTATTTCCTCCCAGGGCGCCCCGATATCCGCTATGTAAACTCTATTCACTGGAATGGCGTCGACAAATGGAAAAGGCTGTGCGTTGGCCACCATAGCAGCGCGAGGACAACGTTATGGAGACCGAACTTGACCTAGACAGCTTGTACTTAGGCAGCCCCAGCGTGGTGAACGTGTGCGCGAGCTTAATTAGGCCGCAGTCGATCAGGAGACGTGCTTCGAATCGAAGCGGCCTTGGCATCGTGTTCGCACAAGACTGGGAACTACTAAACTCTATAAACCTTTAAAAATGGATCACTCAAACGTGCCACATACAAATTGCAACTGTTGCTGCGACGGCTCATTTTTCGAGCAAAATTTGATTGGCTTAAAAAAACAAAACTTGTTTTTGCTGCTGCGAGATTGACAAGCCCTAATATGTTGCTTGGCACAAAAAACCGGTATAGGAATACTGTTACCGGTATAGAAAACGCTCTCACACGTCGCAGGAGCGTCCTGTCACTTGCCCCATTCTGTCTGGATTTTCGGAACCGATGGCCAGCAGATTGGCAAAGTCATAGCCATTCGCGGTTGCTGGCGCTAAGGAGAGAGCGGAGCTGGTGTGTGGAGGCCATGGGGAGCGAGAAGAAGCGGCTGCTGGTCGATGCTGAGGCTGGAGATGCGGTGGGTGACGCGCTGACCGTCAACGCGGCGTTCGCGCGCGCGTTCGAGGCGCGCAAGCGCAAGGAGGAGCTCTCTCGGCTGGACCGGCGCGCGCCGAGCGACGAGGACGAGTCGACTAGCGAGAGCGAGGACGAGGACGGCGAGGAGCTCACGCCCGAGCTGGATGCGGACATCCGGCGCACGCTGCGGCTGATCCGGCGCAAGGACCCGGCCATCTACGACCCGAGTATCGCCTTCTTCGAGGAGAAGCCCGGCGATGATAGTGAGGAGGAGGAGGCCATGCGCAAGCCCAAGAAGGATGCGCCGCTCTACTACAAGGACCTCGTTCGCCGACAGGTCATCGCCGGCGACGTCGACAGCGAGGAGGACGAGCCGGCGCCCGTCAAGACCTTCCAAGAGGAGCAGGACGCGCTGCGCAAGGAGTTCCTCGCGTCCGTCGACAAGGCCGACGGCAGCGACGAGGAGGGCGACGCAGAGGGCGATGGAGAAGGTGGGCTGTTCAAGATCCGCTCCAAAAACGCCGACGAGCAAGAGAGCGACGACGATGCCGACCTGCCAACGTCCAAGTACGGCTCCAAGGTCAAGGCGGCCGAGCTCGACCCCGACGCCTTTCTGGAGCACTACGTGTCCACCGAGGGGTGGAAGGACAAGACCGCCGCGGTCCCGCACTACGAGGACATCGTGAACGACGATGAGGACGCCGAGGAGCTGGAGAAGGCCGAGAACTTCGAGCACGCGTACAACTTCCGCTTCGAAGAGGACGGCGGTGGTGAGATCCAGACCCACTCACGACGCGTCGAGGACAGTATGCGTCGTGTGGACGACTCTCGTAAGCGCAGGCGCGAAGAGCGCAAGGCGCGCAAGGCTCTAGAGCGTCAGAAGAAGGAGGAAGAGCTGCGCCGGCTCAAGAACCTCAAGCAGGCTGAGCTTGAGGCCAAGCTTGAAAAGGTCGCCAAGCTCATGGGCGAGAAGTCTTCCAAGAAGGGCGCGAAAAGCGAGAAGGAGCGCCTTGCTGCGCTTGCCGACGATCTGGACGCCGACTTTGACCCCGAGGAGTACGATAAGCGCATGCAGGCCATCTTCGACGAGGAGTACTACCAAGAGGACGAAGCGGACGCTGGCGAGATCGAAAAGCCGACATGGGATGAAGAAGAGGACAAGGCCCTTTTTGCTGGGCTTCCCGTCGACCCCGATGACGAGGATAATGATGATGCTGAGCAGATGGAACTGGATGAAGAAGACGAGAAAGAGGAAGACGACGAGCTTGAAGAGGAGGCGGGTGATGCTGAAGAAGAGGAAGATGAGGAAGAAGGTGACAGCGACAAGGATGCAGAGCAGGATGAAGAAAATATCGCGGAAATGTCTGTTGAGGAGATGCAGCGCGCCAAGCAAAAGTATCTCGATGAGCTGTACGGCTTGGATTACGAGGACCTCATCGGCGATATCAAGTGCCGCTTCAAGTACAAGCAGGTGCACACGAATGACTTTGGCCTGACAGTAGACGAGATCATGGCGGCAGATGACAAGGAACTCAAGCAGCTTGTGTCGCTAAAGCGCCTGGCACCGTACGTCGAGAACGAGTATGAGGTGGATCGCAAGAAGCTGAAGTGGTTCCGCAAGACCGTCCAGGAGGCCCGCGAGGAGAAAGAGGAGGCGAAGCAGGCCAAGGCGAAGCGCAAGGCTGAAGCGGCTGAGAAGGAGGAAGCGGCTACAGCAGGCGCCGAGGAGAAACCCAAGAAGAAGCGTAAGCGTGCCAAGAAGACCAAGGCGCAGGAGTCGTCTGCCGAAGTCACCATGGGGGATGAGGGTGAGGAGAAGGAAGAAGGGAAGGAGTCGTCAAAGCCCGAGGTCAAGCAGGATGGCAAGAAGAAGCGTCGTAGCAAGAAGAAGAAGGGAGGTGACAAGGCTGCGGCGTTGGCAAGCACAGGTTTGTCGACATCTCGCCTCGAGTCGTACAAGTTGCTCAAGTCCAAGTAGGTCAAATGCAATAGACATTCATGGTATACTAGAAAGCTGCTGCCTGAAAGACTACGTCCCTAAATCGTAATCGCTACCTGGGCAGGTGAAGTGACCGATACTTCTCGTTGCGGACGTGAAAACGCACCGGTAACGGCATTCCGCAGCATACCTGGAAGGGTCTGATGACTATGGTCGTGAGTTATAGACAGTGTGAAGCCACCAAGATGTCCATGCATTTCAGGCATGTCATATATATAGTTTTGGTTCATTGCTCATGGCACTTGCGCCTGTTGCACTGAGCCCCCATGCTCCTTCCACGTCCTCGAATCCGTCTACTCCACGTCGAGACAGCCGGCCGATGCTTGCCAAGCTAGCAGCTCGACGAGCAGGAGCTTTAGCTGCGGCGGCACCACCTTTTTCGTCTCCACCAGTTGGGATAGTAAGTTCCCCACCGAGCACATCCAACAATGAAGATGCAAATCCAGAGAAAAGCCAAGACTGGCCAGCGTCAAAAGCAAAGAGGTGGGGGCTTATCCGGCGTGAAGTACGGCCAAACCCGCAGCTCATGAAGGTCACCGAGAAAATTCAGCACGTCATCGAGTAAGTGGGTTTGTGGTCATACGAGAAGTGTGGTTTGACTGACTTCGTCGCCGACTAACTGTAGGACGCTCAAGCGTCCGCCTGAAGAGCGGACTGAGCATGATATCCTCACAATGCTACACTTTGATTTGCAATGTATGCTGTTGTTGAAAATGATTGCAGAAATCCTTGACCACGAATGTGCACATGTCAAGTTGTTGTACACGTGGCTGATGCACCAGGAAAAGCTCAGCTCGCTGTTTACGACCATGTCCGAAGTTTCAGCCAAGAAATTATGCAAGGAAATGGAATTCCGGTTGCTTCGTGGCGGTGAGATTGTGGTCAACCAAGGCGACAAGGGCAACACCTGCTTCGTTAGTTTTTTTACAAGTGATTTCATGGCTTTGATAAGCAGAGACTAACATCCAGTGAGTTGTTAAGATCCTCATCAGCGGCATCGTGTCTGTCTACGTGCGCAATCCTGAGGAGCAGCAGAAATACATGCGACTAATGCGTGCAACCATGCATTCATCGAGCTCGCGCCGTCTGGTAAGCCTATCTTTCTGATTATGTTGTATTTCTTAGCTCGACGTAATAGGTTTGCTACTACAGTCTGAAAGCTCACGCATCAACGTCGGAGCCAAAGTGGCGACACTCACCCCTGGCGCGACCTTCGGGGAGTTGTGCCTGATCGAACCCGATTCGAAACGTAGCGCGACTGTCATGGTTGACCCAGAAGTGCACACTGCCAATTTCATCGTGCTCACGGCTGCATCATATCTGCGCATGACTCGAAGCCAAACTATTGAGGGTACTATCACCGACAACATTGCTTTTCTGCAGCATATGTTACTCTTCCGCGACTGGACTAAGATGCGTGCGTGCGTTGTTATTGGATTTTAGTTGTGCTCGTACGCTAACGTGTGCCTGTTCTCGAAGAGGTCATGCACTTAGTGAACTCCATGAAGTTGCTAACGGTTCCTGCTGGGGTACGTTATGGACACTCTTTTCAGCCATTCGCAAACAAATTCAAACTGTCTCAAATTATCCAGCACTACATCACACACAAAGGAGCGGACGCTGACTCGCTCTTCATCTTTTTACGCGGTGAAGCACAAGAGTGCGTTCGGCTCACAGTCAACGAGGGCACAGAGATTAGGTGAGCTCTTGAAGCTGATAGCTGTTTTATTCCTCCACGGCGAGCATGTTTCCTGACTGCAGATTTACCACAGCATGGGTGAGGCTCGAGGAGTACAGCACAACATCACGGTAGAGCTTACATTCTTGGGCAAGTTTGACGTTGCTGGCGAGTACATTGCGTCCGAGCGCAAAGTCACGCTATGTCCCGTGGATATTCGAGCAACTACGGATGTTGACTGCCTCGTTCTTACTGTAAGTTGCGGTTCTTTGGATTGAAATCTTGGAGCAGAATCTAATATCGACCTCCTCTAGCGAAAGCTCTTTATGATACACTTTGGGGGTAAGGACGTCAAAAAGCATGCTCTGAAGGCACTAAAGCGGCTGAGAGGTATTGCGGATGCTCGAGACTCGTGGAGAGAAACCCGCATTCATCAAGCTTTAAGTTACCCGGATTTGCGCGTTCCTATCACACGCAAGCTCATGCGACTCAGCGACAATACGTGCATGATATGCGGTCGTCAGACGCATATTGCTGGCGACCAATTGTGCATGGAGCTGCCGACGTACTACATGCTTGATGAAAAGGAAAAGAAGAAGGAGCTGGAAACGCAAACTAGACGAGAAACTCGCCATCGTATCACGGTCAGCCCAGCAACGCTAGCGGCGCAGACGAGTGCTTTGCAGGCTCCTGGTCAAGGAGGATCAACTCGACGGAAATCTAGGCTGTTGGCTCAAAGTCCCAGTGTGAGGAAAGGACTTAGCGGTCGCCAGCAGAGCATGCTGCCAAGTCTTGCTGAGGATGGCAGCGAAACAAAATTGAGCAGTCCAAAGTTGGCTGTGAGCCCAGGTCGACCAACGAGGCTAGGAGTTAAGCTCGTCAGCAAGCAGTGGGTCGAGGCTGAGAAAGCTGGCGTGCAGCCACCTCAACGGCCAAAGGTAGTGGTGAATTTCGTACCATTTCGATCTGTTAAACTACACTCACTGATCCTTGGGATATTCACAGACAACTCCTGCTGGTACTGGGCGAACGAGCGTCACATCGATAACGCGATCTCACCACGTGACCAGCCAGAAGAAGTTGCAGGCTCGCAAAATACCGATAGAGGACGAGCTACGGCGTATCCGCGAGTCCTGGCCGTACGATTGGCACAGTGGCGACAATGACGGTGACAAGAACCAGCATTCGCCTAGACCCGCGACCGTGTCAGCAAGGCAACAATCGCGATCGCGATCGCCTCCACGGCTGAGAACAGGCTCAATGCATCCTGATGGTAGTGTCACCGCTCGATAGCAAGACCAAAGCATGGTTGTCTGAAATGTGTGCGCTGCTGAATTTGCTGTTGCATCACCTATTGTATCTAAACATGACGTCACACTTACGCCTCGCTGGCGAGGTGCTCGCACGCAATCCGCATCTTGTCGAGGCACTCCTTGGCATGCTTGGGCTGGAACACAAGAGCAGGACGGAAGCGAACCGACTGAGAGCCGCAGCCGCCCGAGGCCACACCAAGCTTCTTGAGCTCGCCGACAAAAGCGTCGCGCAGCGCAGGAGTCGGCAGGTCGAGCGCAAGGTACGTGCCCTGACCACGAACGTTGGAGATGAGTGCCGGGAAGTCGGTCGCGAGCTGCGAGAGACCGCTCTTGAGGTAGTCGCCCGTGATGACCACGTTCTCGAGCAGCTGGTCCTTCTCGACGACGTCCAGCACGGCCTCGAGTGCGATCATCTTGGTCGGGTCTCCCATCCACGTGTTGAAGATGCGGTAGCCCTCCTTGAGGCGGAACTCCTCCTTCGCAAAGTACCCGCCGGTCTGCATCTTCTTGCTGAACGTGACCACATCAGGCGGGTTCTCGAGGCCCCAGTGCTCGTGGGCCCAAAACTTGCCCGTGCTGCCGCCACCGGTCTGCACTTCGTCCACGATGAACGCCACGCCGTACTTGCTCGCGAGATCACGCAGCGACCGGAAGAACGCTGGGCTCGCGTGGTTGTCGCCGCCCTCGGCCTGGATGGGCTCAATGATCATGCCGGCGATCGTTGACGTGTTGTTCTTGCCCGACTGCTGCAGCAGCGTCTCGACCTCGGCGAGGCAGCGAGCCTCTTCGGCGGCGTTCTCGGCCGCGTGCTGCTCGAGCGGGTACTTGGTCTTGGGGAACGAGGCTGTGGGCCAGTCGAAGGCCGGGATGTCGACTTTGTGGATGGCCTTGGAGTGCGTCGTGGAGAGGCAGCCCATGAGGCGGCCGTGGAAGCCGCCGTTGAAGGACAGGATGCCAAGGTCGGGAGTGCCGGGCTCCTGGTGCAGCATGGAGGAGTCTAGGTCGTGCTGCGAGGGCGGGAGGCCTCCGCGCTGCTTGGTCTGGTACCAGATGAAGACGGCCTTGAAGGCGTTCTCGTTGGAGCAGGAGCCGCACATGAGCGTGTTGACATCCGTGAGCCCCTCTGGCGCGACTTTCTGCAGCGTGTTGGCGATGCGGTCGACCCAGTCTCCGGGCGGGAAGACGCCGAGGCACGGGCGCTGGGCCAGCAGCGGCAGGTTTTTCCGGTCGCTCATGGCGTCCAGGATGGCCGGATGGTTGTACCCGATGGGCAGTGACGCGATCTGCCCGTAGATGTCGAGGAACCGGTTGCCGTCCACGTCCACGAGATAGTTGCCGCGGCTGCGCTCGTAGTCGGCGAAGAAACCCACGGCGCCCGTGTTCTGCAGCGCGCTGAGCCTCGCCAGCTGCCGCTTCGACTCGGGGCCGGGCACCTCGCTCGTCACCACCGCCGCGCCCTCGTACTCGTCCGGAAACGCGGGCGCGGGCGTCGCGGGCACGCCGGCGGCGCTTGAGAGCGCGCGACTGGCGAGGCGCAGCGGCTGGCGGCGCGCGCGACTGGCGAGGCGGAGCGCCATGGACTTGGGGGAGCTGGGGGAGCTGGGGGGAGCTGGGGGAGGGCTGGAAGCTGCTTCCGGCGGTGCGGATTCGCGAGTGAGCGCCGCGGATCGGCCCGAGAACTGCTTGAAGCTGCTGGCATGGCATCAACCGCCCATGTTTGGATTAGCGCCGCTATACGCACCCTGCTTACAAATATCAAGTCAAATTTCTATACACCAGTATACGTGGGCGCTGATTCTCACCAAGTGCGTGGCGTCCGTAGAGCGGTCCCATCATCCGCAGCGGCCGATTAGGATACTGCACCGCCGGCATGCTGCCGTCCCACAATCGGCAGCCCGCAATTACGATACGCCGCGGTTGGTGAGGAGGCAATTGCTCGCACGCTCAAGCAGCGGAGACAGTGCACTTCTGCTAGCGCGTCGCTTATGTGGACTGCCTGTGGTGATCGAGGCGTTGCGAGGCTTCGCTGCATTCTGGTCGACTGCGTGTTGTTTTCGACTGCGTGTTGTTTTCGGTGCGGATCGGTTCGTTTCGAGCGCTGGGTGCGCTTCGAGGCCTTGGCGAAGATGTTTCGGTTGGTCACTACAGTGTCAGTCGTCTGCTGGCATCCAAGGTCTCCTCAGTGAGCTCAGCCGCGAGCTGCTCGCAGCGTGGCACCATTTCGAAAACGAATGTGCCGAACGACCCCCCCCCCCCCCGAGTGTCTCTCACAGGCGGCTTTCCTATTCTGCTCAGCAGTGGTAGTGTGTCATGATAGCCATCACTTCGCTCCGCAGCGACCGCTTTTGACCCCGAATCGACAATGATCCGACTGCCGAGCGAGTCAGGCATGGTCGTTTGACGCGCCTTCGTCACGCGAATTGTGCGCGCCGCACCGTTGCGCACTGACGTGGCGGAGTCGCTGAGCGCCCGCCACGACGCGACGAGATCTGTTCGCACCCAAAGGCGTCCACTTTCGCGCCCGAACAGTGCTGCAGGCATCTTTTGCCATGCCATCCGATCCGATGCCCAGGGCTCGTGGGCGTTCGACGTCCGCACAACGCTGGCGTCGGGTCGTAGCGGCCCCCGCAGGCTCGGCAAATCCCAAATATTGCTCGCAACGAACTAGCAGTGGACTGGGCCACGTCATTGACCGCGGGGCCCGCACTGACTGCCAGTCGAGCGTGGGGTTGTGCGCTTTGCGAGCTGCGAGCCACAAACCCGCGACAGGCTTTGGCGCTTGGGCAGTGCCACGTCGTACCGCAACTCCTGGCTCACCAAGGCCCAGCAGCTCTATACCACGCCTCGTGCCATGGTATCACACCACCGCGAGCTCAAGCAGCAGCCAGCGCTTCCATGACGTCGTCAGTCAGTCGCCGCATCAAGTGTGTCATAAGGCCAAGTGCCCGCTCGATTGCAGCCGAAGGCTCCGGAGGCGTTCCAACAAGTCGGTTCGCCCCAGCTGCGAACAAAGAAGCCTGTAGAAACTCCTTCAATCGAATACCCCCTCACTCCCGCTTCCTCCAGTCGTCTGAAATCCTCCATAGCTGAATATCCAGGGGCGGAAGGAAGCGGTCGGCTGGAAAGGCCGGCATTCCCCACCTCCCGAGCATGGAGCCGCAGCCGCAGCCGCAGCCGCCGTCGCGCTCGGTGCAGCGCTCCAACTCTGTGGCTGGAGCCGGCGCGAGCCCCGCGCCTGCGTGGCCGGCGGAGCTGGCGCCGGAGCTGGAGGCGCAGTACGCGGCGGCGCGCGCCGAGGCCCGCGAGTCGGTGCGACAGGCGGGCGACATGGGCCCGTGGGCGCTCGAGAGCAGGCGCGAGGGCGCGCTCGTGTACCTGCACGCCAAGAACGGCGAGCGGCTGTCGCTGTCGGTGCGCGCCGTGGCGCGTGTGTCCGGGTCGGTGGCGAGCGTGACCGAGTGCCTGCGGTCGCCCGACAGCACGACCTTCCGCCGCTTCCAGAAGATGCTGCACCTCAAGAACTACCTCGACAGCGAGGTGCTGCACGCCCACCAGCAGCAGGGCCCCGCGGGCGAGAGCGAGTCGCTCACGCTCAAGTGGGCCGCCTACACGTCCCCCAAGACGCTCGGGCGCTCCAAGGAGTTCTGCTACACCGAGTACTGCGCGCTGCTCCCGCACCACCCGGAGCTCGGCACCGTCGGCGTATGCAAGTTCGAGTCCTACGACGGAGCCGCCGCCAGGTACGCCATCCGAGCCAAGCCAGACATGTACAGCCTCACGGTCTTCGAGCGCAGCTCCTTCGTCGTCCAGCAGACGCCCGAGGAAGGCACCGTATCCGTCACGCTCACATTCGCCATCCGCAAGGCGCGCGGCGCGGACAGTATCTCGCCCGGCGTCAAGATGCTCGCCATGCGCCTCGCGTCCGATATGGCCTCGCTGCAGAAGGCCGTGCAGCACGTGCTCTTCCAGCCCAGCGCGCTCGCGCAGAAGAAGGAGTGGGTCGACGACGGCGCGCGCTCCAACTGCTCGCTGTGCGTCCAGTCGTTCAGCATGCTCAGGCGCCGCCACCACTGCCGCGTGTGCGGAGAAGTCGTGTGCTCGTCGTGCACCGTCTTCAAGACGGTCCCGACAGACCAGGACCCCGGCAAGGTCCGTGTGTGCAAGGCGTGCCTGGCAAAGTCGTCGACAGGAGAGAACCGCGCGCCCATCAACAACAGCAGCATTTGCAGCACCAGTTCAGTCACGTCCGACGAATCGAGGAGTCCCCCGACCGACGCCAACGGCCATCTTGTGTCAACGTCCATAGCGGAGACCCCCACCGGGCCGTCTTCGTTTCGCCAGTCTCCTCCGACGATGGGCATGTCAGGATTTCACCAGGGCTCAGCACTTTCTCTTCAGGACTTTGAGATGACAAACCCTATCCAGTCGCCTCTTCCGCCGCAGATTCCATCACCACAGATGCAGTCACCGCAAGTGTACTCCCCGCACGAGAGCCCTGCGCCGCTCCTGCGGAAACAGTCAACAATAGAAAGCGAAGGTTCATCATCACGCTCAACAACAATGAGCAATGGCAGCACCAGTAGCAGTCGCAAGAAGAGCTCGTCGTCGTCGTCGAACAAACGGATCCATTACTTCAACGAAGACTTCGAGGAGATTTGTATGCTTGCGATGGAGACACTAGGTTGCCCAATGGCTGGCATCCGGACGGAGGACTTTGAGCTTGTTCGATACTTCGACGAGAAACCGCTGCCAGGATTGCCCCGCTCGCTGCCGACGTTCCGCCGACTAGCTAGTCGTGGCAAGCCGTGCATCGTCCTAGATGTGTCGTCGGACAAACGAATTTCCGGCGACAAGCGATTCACTGCGAAGCTCCAGTTCTTCGTGGGCATTCCGCTCATGATGCACGGCGAGGTGATCGGCGACCTGTGTGTCGCGGACCGATACGCGCGCGAAGGAATCGAGCAACAGCAGGTGGACGTGCTAAACGTATTAGGCGAGACCGTGACTCAGTACATGCAGTCACAAGAGTACTTTGAAGATCTAGCTGAGTACAAGGCCGCACGCGGAATACCGACGTCACAGCAGCCTCCTCCGGCACCTCACATGGAGGAAATATTCGACGACGACGAGTTTGTCTCTAACGGCGTCAAGGAGACCGCGTTCTAGTCTAGTTGGAGCGTCAACACGTTCGTGCCGCCATGCAGTCAATCAGGCGTCACCTCGCTTTCCTACAGTATTTACGGCCGCGGTCAAGTTGTTGTTTCCCGGCTAGGGTGGTGCACTGCGTGGACAGTAGTCGTTCATTCATTTCGTCGTCCGTTATTGCGGTCTCTAAGTATAGTGCTGGGCTGCGCCGAGGTGTTGGCCAGTTCATTCTCCTCTTGCATTCTCGTAACGTGTTGCTTGCGGCCTATGAGTGTCAGCATCAAGGTGTCGGTGCGCTGTCGGCCGTTCACGTGCGACGACAAGCTGGGAGTGGTGCTGACGCAAAACAACGAGGAAGAGGGCGAGGTGCAGCTTATCAACTCGACGTACTCGACCACGCGCTTTGCCTTCAGCTATGCGTGGTGGAGCGCGTACGGCTACAAGCGACACGTCCTAGGTGAGCCGGTTGAAGCCGATCAAATGACTCTCGTGGACCAGCAGATGGCGTACGACTCAGTCGGGCTGAAGATCAAGGAGGATCTTCTTGGTGGCAATGCGGTCGTCCTCTTTGCTTACGGGTTGTCAGGGTCTGGTAAAACATTCACAGTCTTCGGGGTGAGTTTGGAACTTGCTGAAAAAGTTGAAGCTCTTGAAGCCTCACAAAATGTGTTGTCGTGAGCTTGCAGCCTGATGCCGTCGATATTCCCGAGGCTTGGTTTAAGCACGAAGAACCGCACCCGCTGGTATGGCATTTTTTGCAACAATTGGGATTGCTTTGCGAGGTCATTGAGACTCTTGTGTTCGTTTGCAGTGGGGCGTTTTCCCTCGACTCGCTTACGAGTTGTTCAAAGAAAAACAGGACGGATGGAAAATCTCAATGAAGTACTTCCAGAACGTGGTCGACACAGTCCGCGATCTCATGTCACCTATGGCACAGGAGCAGCAGTACAAGTCAGGTATGCGCAAGGACGCGGACGGCTTCACCGATATCGAGTGGTGCCAATCGGTCGTCCTCAAGGACTGGAATGACCTGCGCCGAACCTTCATGGCTGCTAACGCACGTAAGGCAATTGCCCCAACTCAGTTCAATCACCAGTCTACGCGAGGTCATTGTATCATGACACTTGAGGTCGAGAAACCAGACCCAGAGCGCGAAGGCATGAAACAACGCGGTCGAGTCTATGTGTGTGATCTTGCTGGTACCGAGCCCGCTGGTGACATTGTGTATGCAGACTACAAGAAAGTCGTGTTTGATAACGGAGAGATTGAGTACAAGTTTTTGGGCCCACACCCCGATCCTTCCAAGTCCAAGGAGCTGCAAGACCAAGGAAAGAAGATCAATCTATCCCTGACTGAGATGGCGCAATTCTTCATGAAGATGGCTGAGGCTGTCAAGGCAAACAAGCTCAAACCGGGCACTTCCATCCCCGGCTGCAATTCTTACTTTCTGTGCAAGTACCTCAAGGATACGATGCTACAGGCGAGGACGTATCTCTTTTGCGCTATCCGACCTGAGGTGAAATTCCACGGATACACTTTTTCAACGCTTGGTTTCGCAAAGAACGCATCGGTCATCAAACTCCAGCCTAAGAAAGCGTCAGCCGCTGCAAGCCCTGCTGAACGAAAGCTCATGGCCGAGCTCGAACAGATGAAGATGCTAGTAAACCAGCTCAAGCTTGAGAACGAGCGTATTGCCAAGATGAAGGCTGAAAGTGGTGGCAGCAACCAAACGTCGGAAGGAGGAGAACCAGCTGGATCAGACGAGGTCGACGAACTTACGAGAATGCTCAACATGAAGCAGCAAGAACTCGAGCGCGTGCTGTTGAATGGTGAGGGAACAGGGGCTGGTGGTAGTGGTAACAACAGCAAAAACCAGCAAGATGAGCTCATGCAGCGTCAGCGCGAGGAGTATGGCAAGCGAGGTATTCACCTCGCTCATTTTGAGAGCGAAACAACACGCCCATATCTTATCAACCTGGACGTCGACGCATACCGTTCCAAGCGCTTCATGTTCCTGCTGCACAATGAGCGCACAACAATTGGTGCTGCTAAAGGTGATATTAAGCCGATGTCACTGAGCATTGTGGACGATCACTGTGCGTTTGAAAATCCGGAAAGTGCTGGCGTTATCTATCTGTGCGCTGGAGCAGGAGATGTCATGGTCAACGGCAAAAAGCTTGACAAGAGCGCTCGAGTACAACTGTCGCCATTCGACCGTGTTGTTATCGGTAACGAGCTAATGCTGTTCATGCACCCCGGCCAAGAGCCACCCAACCAAGAACCTCCTTCTGCCGATGACGCTGTTCGCGAATACCAAAGTGGATTACAGAGTGTCGACAATGCCGCGATGGCTGAGCTCCAGGCTCAAATGAAGAAGTTTGAAGAGGAAAAAGCGAATTGGGAAAAGCAAAAGCTTGCGGCGAGTGCGTCTGGCGAGACACTAGCTTCTAGTGAGAGCGAAAGTGACATTGAGCGCAGACGAGCAGCAGAAAAAGAAGAGCGAGAGCTGCTTGCGCGTCAAGTAAATGATCAAGAGCTGCGAGAGGTCCTGCCAAAAATCGCTGAGCTGCAGCAGATCGTTAAGCTCTTGAACCGGGACGTACTGAGTTTTGAAACAGCGCTACAAAGTGGATCTGCAGGCTCTGGTGAAGATGCCAAAGGTGGAAATGGAGGTATCCCTAAAGTCAAGGTCAAGGTCCACAACCGAGCGACAGACGAGACGATCTTCTTGGACGTTTTTGAGTTCGTCAAAGCGCACGCTCTCTTGAAAGATGAGGTTGCATTCTTGCGAAATGCTATTGCAAACAACCGTGAATACTCTGCACCAGAAGGTCATGATCCCATCACTCTTCTTTTTGACAACTCGTTCCATGTCGGCAGTGCCACGACCTTCCCAGAGTATTTACTCTACAACCTCGAGACGGACCCGGACGAATCCCAGCTGAGCGTCAAGCTAGCTGTGCCGCCTTTTAACACAATCGGAAAACTTCAGATTATTTGGATCCCAATGTCTTCTCCAGACCCGGACAAACACAACGAAGACGATGTGCTGGACGTTGAGTCGCCAAGTGACCTTCTTGGCAAGCCGTGGACCTACAAGATCAAGATTGTCGGGGCTACGGGGCTACCGCTCATCACGAACCTTGCTTACTGTCAATACGAGTTCCTAGGCGAACTGTTCACAACTGAGAGTGTGGAGCAGAATACGCGAAGCCCCGTGTTCAACTTTGAATGCATTCATCATGTTGATTGCGTCACGCAGCAATTCATAGACTACCTGCAAAATACGCGTCTCGAGTTCCAGATCTTCGTCAATCCATTCGTCATGGACCCGCCTAAAGACCGCATATCAACCAGTAACCCGAACATTGCCGCCCAACTTGGCGATCCAAACGCAGGTGTGTTATTTTGTTGTCAAGCCAAAAACTTGTAATATTCGCCTCATGCTGATTGTGTCGTGGTTATGTACTAGTCAAGTTATCTTATTCAGGCACGAAGTTCTCAGCCGCCACGTCATCTTGCAGAGCTCGTTGTAGACTAACAGTATTTGATGGTTTACAGAACTGGAAGAGAAATGTGTCCAGCTAGAGCGTGCGCTCGGTGACACAATCACTGAGCTCGATTTTATCAAACAGCAGTATCGGAGTGCCGTAGGACGGTATGTTCGAATGGACTTTTTTCTACTGATAACGTCATCTGACCAGTGACTTGTCGATAGGGATCCTCCAAATCGCTCGGGTTTTTCCATCGAGACACCAACGCACAATGGTGCACCAGGAGAGTGTACACCACGAAAGCATTTGGAGGCTGCGATCGCGGCCGATTCAATGCTTAACTCAGTCCCCGAGGCGGTTGCAGGGAAAGTAGAAAATCACCATTAGCAAACTACAATCCACAGAGCGTGTATATTTGTCTTTGCATGCTAAGTTTAGTTGGCGTTATCGTCCCGCTACTCCATCGTCACCTGAGAGCAGTCGAGATCTGGAGACTCTGGATCGAAGAAGTAGCATGCAAAACGGTGATGCCATCGTCGACGAAATTCATGTCGAGGTACGAGTTACTAGCAAGGCAGTGATTCACCCAAACACTTCCTCCGGCTCAATATCCACATATTGAAACAGGTTGCAGGAGAACATATTCCTAATGGCATGCAGCAGTCTCAGCACCAGCCTGAGCCTCGAGGCGAAGAGGCTCAACAACCTCGAG
>JAASGX010000590.1:0-17697 GCA_023334415.1 Phytopythium chamaehyphon | reverse complement strand
CAGGTAGACGACGTAGAAGTACGGCGCAGCGCTCGAGGCGAGCGCCGGCAGCGTCCAGCAGAGCGCCGCGAGGACCTCGGGCACATAGTGGAAGTGGCGGGCGAGCCCCCACCAGCCGCTCGTGAGCAGCAGGCTCTGCTTTTTCTCGCCGGCCTCGGTCTCGTACTGCGCCACGATGAACTCGGGCTGCCGGCCCCACACGCGAGCCTTGCCCTCCGTCGCACGGAACTCCTGGCGCTGGCGGTCGGCGTCGTAGTTGATCCAGACTATTAGCAGGGCATCAGTGAGCTTAGAAGGCAAATGGAGCAGCAGCTAGACAGTAGACTCACCCATGAGAACGCCGGCGAGGAAGATGGCCGAGGCGAGCGGGGCGCCGAGCTGGATGGGGTTGCGCACGAGATACATGGCCTGCGAGGTATAGACCGAGGGCACCCACACGAGGCAGCCCCAGCAGAGGTAGTAGCCGGCGCGGTCGTGCATGATGTCAATGCTGCGCATGTACCCGGCCTCCCACCAGAAGAACTTGGCCACGTAGACGAGCTGCAGCCCGACGCTGACGAGCATCGAGTCACTCACGAAGCCGTAGAGTTCGCGCTGCTTGCACGCGTACGAGATGATGCCGATAGCCCAGAACATCATGCCGCAGCGGCAGTTGGTGAACAGCTTGACGTCCCAGCCGAGCACGCGAGGGTACAGCTCCGTCCCCCAGTAGAAGTCGAACACGGGGTTGCCCGACACGCCGCAGTCGGACGACGACGGCCACAGGAACGCGCCCTTAATGTACAGCATGAGGCAGAAACCGAAGCTGAAGACATTGAGCGCCGAGATGACATGCGGCAGGTGGTCAAACACGACTCCGCCGTTGTAGAGCTCCAGCCAGAACGCCCCCGCCAAGAAGAGCGCGATCGACAGCGCGAAGCACTGGAACCCGTTGCTCTTGTACTCTGGGACGTTGCCCGCCGGCGTCACCGGTCCGTACGACGTCTTGCCGGGCACAATTCGCATGAGCACCAGCTGCGTGGCCATGAAGGCGGCGATGAGCTTCCATGCCGTGGGGTCGAACGGCGACGGCCAAATGCCGTCCAGCGACTCGCCGGCGGCCAGGAACGAGCCCAGAGAGCCTCCGTGGCGCACGAACACGTGAGTGAGAAGCGTGGCCGTGACGGGCGTAGCCGTCATGAGGAACAGCGGGCCGAGCGTCTTGCGGCCGGGCAGCAGCCCGAGCGACTCGCCAGTCTTGTTGGACCACATGGAGCTGAAGCTGGAGCTGAAGCTGGAGCTGGAACCGGAGCTGGAGCGGCTAGCAAGGAGGGAGCGGAAGCGCGAGTGGCGGCGAGCAATGCAGCGGATCCTCTGGTAATCGCGGTAGATGATACATTCGATAATCGGCGGTGATAGGCATCGCGTCCGGCTGGAATTAGCACAGGCGAGGGATTTTGTTTGCAACATGAGACGATCTGAGCCGACTGGAGGTGGGACAGGAACTTGAAGTGGTTGCGTGGACCGTGGGATGGCGCTGCCAGTCACTTGGACTCGTCAGGAGCAGTCGGCGAAGCGTGTCCATGACGATGTCGAGCAGCTTGCGGTCATCAGGACGCTGGTCATGGGGATCTGGTGGCTTTTGTTGATGGCGTTATGGCCCTCCTCGATTTGCAATAGCCGAGTTTTGCGTGCAAGTGCAAGGACAAAACCGCTCGACGTTCACGCGTGACAATGCAGCTATGCTCATGCTCGAAGGATATCTATCGTGAGCAGCGTGAAGGGACATCACGTTCGTTGCATTCCTTGCCTGCCGTCGACCAACCGATCGCGACGGTCTAGCCCGGCGCCGACGTCGGAAACGGATGCCATGCTGGAGTGCGGTTCGTTACTAAGTAGGCGACGAGCTCCATCCATTCCAAGACTTGTCGAGAGGCTAGCAGACGCCAAGATCAATGGATAAAGACGAGTTGTTGAGGGACTTGTCGGAGGAGGCCGCAGAGGCGGGCGACATTGCACCCGAGCAACTGCTGTCGGCCAAGGCGTCAACCTACCGGTTGCCCAAGTTCAGCTCGCGACGAGAGAGCTCCGTGAGCGAGGCTTCCCATGGCAAGAGTTTCCGTCGCATCGGGTCGAAGTTCGCTGTCTACGAAGATGTCTCCTCACCAGATGCGCTGCTGGCAGGCGGTGTCTTCAAGATGCACGAGAACCTCGCAACGGCGGTTGAAGATGCACTGGGAGCCCCCATCCCGAGCATCGAGATCCGATTTCAAGACTTGCGCATTGCTGCCAAGCTTCCTGTCGTGACGACCTCGTCGGCTGACAAATCCAAAGCTCAGGTGCCAAACCTAACTACTCCATTCCGCCAGGCGCTCGGCCGGATTTGCAACAAGCAGCCGGAGGCCGAGAAGGAGATCCTTCGCGGGATTACTGGTGTCTTCAAGCCATCGCGTATCACGCTTGTGCTTGGTCAGCCTGGATCGGGCAAGTCTGCGCTCATGAAGGTGCTGAGTGGCCGCTTTCCCATGGACTGCACGATCTCACTCTCGGGCGACATCAAGTACAACGACATGGATCGTGCCGATGTGCTTGACCGTCTACCGCGTCTCGTTGGCTATACCGACCAGAAGGACAACCACTACCCGACACTGACGGTGCTGGAGAACTTCCGGTTCGCCCACAAGTGTTGTGCTGGGCCAAAGCTGGAACCGTGGGTTATCGAGGCTGTGAAGAACTGCTCGCCCGAGAAGCACGAACGTGCAGTCCGCGTCATGAATGCTCATCACACGTTTGCTCCAGAGCTGCGAGTCCGCACGCTTGGACTTGAGCGTGCTCAGGACACAATAGTCGGAAATGCCATGCTGCGCGGAGTGTCGGGAGGAGAGCGGAAGCGTGTGACGACTGGAGAGATGGCTTTCGGTCGGAAGCGCGTTATGCTGCTTGACGAGATCAGCACGGGGCTTGACGCCGCGGCCACATTCGACATTGTGAGCTCATTGCGATCGGTGGCTCGCAACTTCAGGACGAATGTGGTCATCTCGTTGTTGCAACCTCCACCTGAGGTCTTCGATCTCTTCGACGATGTTCTGCTGCTCAACGATGGGCACATCATGTATCATGGTCCGCGTGAAAACGCACTCCCCTACTTTGAAGCCATGGGATTCACTTGCCCGCCCCGTAAGGATGCGGCCGATTTCTTGCTCGACCTTGGAACTGACAAGCAAGGCGCATACGTGTCGACATCGTCAGCTAGCGTTCCCTTCACGAGCGTAGATTTCGCCAACCGTTTCCGAGCGTCGACTATTTTCCATAGCACGTTGCAGCACTTGGACACTCCTCTGCTCCCATCTGACGTCCTGTGTGACCGAACCAAGTTTGCGCAGACGTTTACCCAAGACCTTCAGACGCTATTTGCGCGTCAAGTACTGCTCAACGCTCGCAACCGCACTTTCATCGTTGCCCGCTACGTGATGGTCATCGTCATGGGGTTGCTGTATGGCTCGACATTCTGGAACATGGACGAATCGAGTCCGCAGCTTATGCTCGGCCTTCTGTTCTCCTCCGCCATCTTCTTGTCGATGGGCCAGGCTGCGCAGATGCCAATTTACATGACGGCGCGCTCCATTTTCTACAAGCAACGTGGTGCCAATTTCTTCCGATCATCGGCATACGTGTTGTCATCTTCGTTGAGCCAAATCCCGCTTATTATCGGCGAAACGATCATCTTCGGGTCCATCGTGTATTGGATGGGAGGCTATGTGGCGCTGGTGGATCGTTTTTTCGTCTTTCTCGTGACGCTCTTCCTGTGTCAGCTATGGTTTGCTGCCTTCTTCTTTTGTATCGCGTGCGTCTCTCCAAACATCACGATAGCTCAGCCTGTGATGATGTTGTGCATCCTATTCTTCTTCGTCTTTGGAGGCTTTCTCATGACCGAAAGCGCCATGCCGGACTATTTCATATGGCTGTATTGGATTGATCCTCTCGCTTGGACAATCCGTGCGCTCAGCATCAACCAGTACCGAGCGCCGAAGTTTTCTGTCTGTGAGTTCAATGGCGTCGACTATTGCAAACGCTTCGATGAAACTATGGGGACGTACAGCCTCAAGCTATTCGACCTGCCAACTGGTGTGCAGTGGATCTACTACGCCTGGATCTATTACGCAGCTGGATACGTTGTGCTTGTCTTCATCTCGTACTTGGCTCTCGAATTTAAGCGATACGAAGGACCAGAGAACACGCCAGTGATCCAGGTTGAAATGGATGCGGCTGCCAACGGTGATGACGATGACGGTGGAGCATACATGCTAGCTCCCGTGACACCGCCAATCGACGACGATCAGCAACGAAACCCAGGAACTCCTCCTGCGGTTGCTGTTCATGTCCACTCGTCTCCACGTGCAGTCATCCCGGTGGTCCTTGCATTTCACGATCTGTGGTATTCGGTGCCTTTGCCAGGGGCCAGCAACAACGAAGAGATTGATCTTCTCAGGGGGGTGTCGGGCTTTGCTCTTCCAGGGACGATGACAGCGCTCATGGGTTCATCTGGTGCTGGCAAGACGACGCTGATGGACGTGATAGCAGGTCGCAAGACTGGTGGTCGCATTCGCGGCAAGATCCTGCTCAACGGATACACCGCGACGGACCTTGCAGTCCGGAGATGCACTGGGTACTGCGAGCAAATGGATATCCACTCGGAATCGGCGACTGTGCGAGAAGCGCTCACGTTCTCGGCTTTCCTCCGCCAGGATGCACGCGTATCTGATGCCGAGAAGCGAGCATCCGTTCGCGAGTGCATTGAGTTGCTGGAGCTAGAGCCCATCGCCGACAAGATTATCCGCGGATCGTCAACGGAGCAGATGAAGCGCATTACCATCGGCGTCGAGCTTGCAGCACAACCTAGTGTGCTCTTCATGGACGAGCCGACGAGTGGACTTGACGCGCGTTCGGCCAAGCTCATCATGAACGGGGTACGCAAGATTGCCAACACGGGTCGCACGATTGTCTGTACCATTCACCAGCCAAGCTCGGAGGTATTCGAGCTGTTCGATTCGCTGCTGCTGCTTCGCCGAGGCGGCCGCATGGTATTCTTCGGCGAGCTTGGCCAGGAGTCCAAGAAGCTTATCGATTACTTTGAGGCGATTCCGGACGTGACCCCAATCAAGCCAGGCTACAACCCAGCCACTTGGATGCTCGAGTGCATCGGTGCCGGAGTTGGAAGTGCCAGCGCTGTAGAGCAGGCAGACTTTGCCGACGTCTTTGACAGCAGCGACCAGCGAACTCTCATGGAGGAGGATCTCGACCAGGACGGCGTGCTTCGGCCCTCGCCCGACCTCCCGGAGCTCAAGTTTGGCCGGAAGCGTGCTTCTCGCGGACGCGTGCAGTTCCGACTGTTGTGCGCTCGCTTCTTCCGCTTGTACTGGCGCACCCCGACATACAACTTGACGCGGCTCATGGTGAACGTGCTGCTCGGCGGCATCTTCGCCGCCATTTACCAGGGCACTGACTTCAGCACGTATGCCGGCGCCAACGCCTCGGTCGGCCTGGTCTTCATCAGCACCGTCTTCTCGGGCATCATCGGTTTCAACAGCGTCATGCCCGTGGTCTCGGAGGAGCGCTCGTCCTACTACCGCGAGCGAGCCGCGCAGACGTACAACGCACTCTGGTACTTCGTGGCCGGCACGATCGCCGAGATCCCGTACGTCGTGCTCTCGAGCCTGATGCTCACGGCCGTGGTGCTCCCGAGCGTCGGCTTCCTCACCCACGACTCGCTGCTCACGTTCGTCGCCTACACGCTCGTGCTCGCGCTCAACGGGCTGCAGTTCGTGTACCTGGGCCAGCTGCTCGTGTACGCGACACCAGGCGACGCCGTGGCGACCACGCTCGGCGCGCTGCTGAGCTCCATCTTCATCCTGTTCGCGGGCTTCAACCCGCCGGCGGGCTCCATCCCCACGGGCTACCAGTGGATCCACTACGCGTCTCCACCCACGTACAGCATCGCCGTGCTCGCTGCTCTCGTGCTGGCCAACTGCCCCGACGACTTTGACGCGAAGGCCGGCGGCAAGACGCCGCTGGGGTGTCTAGAGCTCTCTGGAGCGCCGCCGCAGTTCGGCGACAGCGTGACCCTGGAGCAGTACGTCGAGGGCACGTTCGACATGCGCCACGGAGACATCTTCCGTAACCTGGTGGTCCTCGGCGTGCTCATCGCGGCGTTCCGGCTGCTGGCGCTGCTGGCGCTGCGCTTCATCAACCACCAGAAGCGCTGAGCGCCGCGGAGCTCATTTGGATGGCACCTTTCATAAGCTCTTTGACACGAACGAATCCGTTGCGCTCGATTCATAAATACATGCTTGCGTCGCCACAACTCGCGCGACTTGGTAGCTCGAGGCCGGCGGTGGCCATCACCTCGGAGCTTGCCTGCAGTCCTAACTAACAATCCTATCTGATGGAGCAGCCACGCGCCTCTGCCTGTAAAGGGGCGAGGCAGAGCGCTTGAATACAGCGAGGCTTTGCTCACAGCCGGAGCCACGGGTGCTTGAGCGCCTCGGACGCCGTGAGGCGCGCCGACGGGTTCAACACAAGCACTCGCTGGAGGAAGTCCATGGCGAGCGGGCTCACGCCGTGCCAGTACTTGCGCGGGAACGTGAGCTTGTAGAGGCTCGCGACGCGCTGGTTGGGCCGCAGCTGCGTCGTGGCGGCGAACGGCAGCCGGCCGCAGAGCAGCAAGTAGACGAGGACGCCGAAGGACCACATGTCGACGGGCGTGGCGTACGGCTGGTGCAGCAGGATCTCGGGGGCCAGGTAGCCTCCGGTGCCGAGGAAGGACGAGGAGGTCGCACCGTGCTCCAGGACCTTGGCGAAGCCGAAGTCGATGATCTTGACCGTCATGCCCGGCCCGGTGCCCGTGCGGCGCTTGCGCGAGACCGCGAGCAGCATGTTCTCGGGCTTGAGGTCGCGGTGCACGATGCCGCGCTGGTGCATGTGCTTGATGGCGGCGAGCACGGAGCGCGCGACGTGGACGGCCTCGGGCTCGGAGAAGCGGCCCTTCTCGACGATGGCGTCGAAGAGCTCGCCGCCCTCGAGCAGCTCCATGACGAGGATGAGGAAGGCCTCGTTCTCGAAGGCGGCCTCGAGCTTGGCGATGTTCGGGTGGTCCACGCTCCGCAGCACGTCCACCTCGCGGCGCAGCTGCACGGCGATCTCGGCGCGCTTGCGGGGCGAGGCCGCCAGCCGCCGCTTCTCGATGATCTTGCAGGCGAACCGCCGGCCGTCCGACCGTCGCGCGCACCGGTAGCACGTCGACGTCGTGCCCCTGCCCACGACGCACTCGAGCTGGTAGTCCTGCCGTCACCAAGCCAAACGCAAGTGAGCCAGCCGTCCTCCATATCCATCTAGCTAGAGACCGAAGAAATCACCTGGGGGAGCAGCGCGCGGAAGCTGAACTGGGCGCTCTCGCTCGGGCTCGAATGGAGCGACACAGAGGCGAGCGAGAGCGGGCTGTCGTCGTCGAACGAGCTCTCGGAGGCCGTCAGGGCGCCCGACTCGGACTCGGACGGCGCCGGGCTCGCCTTCCGGCCGTCTCTGCCGCGCCTCCTCCTCTCAATTTGCACGGCCGGCGTCTCCTTCTCGCTCTCAATCTCAATCTCAATCTCGCTCTCGTTCTCGGGCTCGCGCGCTCGCAGCTGCAGCAGCCGCACGGCCGAGCGCGGGAGTTCGACGCCCTCGCGGCTCTGCTTCTTCCCGGCGCCGATCGCAGCCGCGGGGCGCTCGCTGGGGCTGCGGGGCCCGCAGCGGCGCGCCTGCAGCGCCTCGCGGGCCTGCAGCAGCGACTGGCGCTCGTAGCGGCGCCGCGCCTCGCGGTGGGCGGCCAGCTCGGCCGACGGCTCGCCCACGAAGCAGCTCTTGACGAACGACGCGCCCATGGTGTTGGCGGTGGAGCGAGTTGCCGAGTGAGCGCCTGTCTCGGAGGGGAAAGGTTGCCGTTGCCGCCAGCCGGACTGTAATGGCGGCAGTAATGCTGGCGGTGGCTGGGGGAGGGCTCCGGTTCAAACAAGAGCGAGCGAGAACACCTGGCGGGCGGGAAGCAGACGGCCCGAATGCGACTGGGGCCACGAGTCTCGCTGGCTCGTCTTGCTCCAAGAGTGGATTCATGGAGGTTGGAGGCGGTTAAAGGGTGTTAGAGGTGGTTAAAGGGTGTTTACGGGCGCTACAAGCGCCATGTGGCAGAGACGACTTTTTACACGACGACTTGGCGACTGAGTTGACGGTTACCGGACGGTTTCCGGACGGATCTAGCATTCAATGCGCGCTATCATTGGCTGGAAATGAGTTTGTGAGCGCTGTCATTGGCCGAAACGCCGTTTTTAGAACTATTATGGCTCGATTTCGAATGTCTGTGCCCCTTCGCACCGGCATGGGTTTGCCATTGGTGGCGATGCAGTGAGGTGGAGTAGCCACCGGCGTAACGCTGCCTTTCCAATGCATTAGCCTTCCTTTGGACATGTAGAATACCAAGTGTTTCTCCATTTTAGTGATGTAATTGTTCTCCTTCAGGCAATTCGCTTC
Organism: Phytopythium chamaehyphon; assembly: GCA_023334415.1. Taxonomy (NCBI): domain Eukaryota; phylum Oomycota; class Peronosporomycetes; order Pythiales; family Pythiaceae; genus Phytopythium; species Phytopythium chamaehyphon. The sequence continues at coordinate 9,156 of JAASGX010000590.1, read as the reverse complement.
AAACTTATGGATCATCGCTACAGCTGAAATATTTGACAAGGTATCTCACAGGAAGCGGCGAGATCGGCATCCAGAAAAGCGTTAGTGCTTTTCAGGATATCGAGCGAAGCAAAGTCGACGATCAGTTCCTCTTGATCGGCCTACTTCTGCTGATTGTCACCGTCGACGATCACTTCTTACTCGTTCTGGTGTCAAGAATATTGATTTTTGTTGTTGCTCTCCTTGGCTATCCTGGGCACTTGTCGCCGCACCTCGTGTTTTAGACGTACCAGCTAGAGCAAGCCAATCATGAAGGCGCACTTCATTCCGCAGGCAAGAGTATAATCGTCCACTGGATCTCGACATGTTCATCAGTATCTGCTGGTCGAATACGCCAAGCGACACTCAGCGACAACAGAGACAAACAATCGTTCACCAATCGTTCACCACCACAGCATCGAGAGGCAATATCCACCGCATTGACAAGATCTCGCTAACAAGTAAACAGGTTTGCTCAGACCCGCTCTCAACAAGTTGTGACAGCATCTGACGTCCTTGCGCTTCCTCCCAGCAGTTGAAAATGATTTTAGCACGGAGATCGACTTTGTCACGAATACAGCACAGATTTCGAAGTGCAATAAGCCCTTCTTCTCGGTCGCCGTCATTGCTGGCATCCTGGACAAACCTTATGAGCGCTTCAATACCTCCGTGCATTGCAATAGTTGGTGTTGTGGCTGGATCCGGGTTCAAAAAGGCTAGTGTTCCAGAAGCTTGAAGTTTTGGAGACTCAGCTCCATGCCTGACTAGTCTCAATAGTGGCTCAACCGCCCCAAAAGGGCGGATTGCAACAGCTACATCCGGGTTCTTGTACGCAATATTCCACAATGCAGCGGCTGCCTTCTCCTTCTGGATGTCGTTGCCGTTCCGAACCAATTCCATCAACGGGCTAATACCTCCACACAACGCGATCTTGACTCGGTTTTCATTGTTCACTGCAAGGTTCCACAATGCACCGGCTGCATCCTCTTTCTGTTCATCATTCCCGTCCCGCACCAATGCCACCAAAGGGCCAATGCCACCACACGATGCAACCTCGATACAGTTAGCGTTACTTCCGACTGCTAAATCACAAACTTTTGAGGCCGCCCATTCTTTCACATTCACGTTCTCACTTGTTAATTGTCTTGAGTTGATTGATCACATCAAGTAGTCGCATACGCACAGTTTTAGCATTGTTACCACTGAATGTCAAGGCTGAGCACCGATGCAGTGCATCAGCTACCGAGCAGCCTTCAATTACAGGTATTCTCACCGAGTCGATTATGCCACTTCCATCCTCTTTGCCGAAGCATAGCCCATTGAAATCACAAATTTTGTCTTGTCTGGTAGAAACACCGGTGATTTTCCCTAGACGTTCCAGTGCACATAGTATCGGTGTGTTTGCAGTTCTGTCAATTTCGTGGGCACTTGTCAGTAGTTCCCACTTCGTGTCGTCGATGAAATCTGGTCGGTCGATTGGCATTGAGTCGTACCACACCCAAGCGTCTCCTAAGCCACTGCTATCTCGATGAACACAAGTCAATTCGCTTGCAGCAAATGCGCGCAAGCAATTCAAAGTGAAAGCACAAAGGTTCCCAAGATCAGTTGCTACTTGGTTGAGTTGTTGGCTCGGCTTGACATCAAGACTTGTGCTGTCGGGATTGAATGAAGTGTAATTTTCAACAGATATCAACGATACAAGATTAGCCCCAAACACCAGCGCTTTTGCTTCCACCTCCGCACAAAACACATTCTCCATCGACATCTGTGAACCACACACCAAACCGCGCTCGTGCAAGTACTGCCATCCCAGACCGACTTCGTACACCCGATGCCACACTTGCTCTCTTTCCTTCGTCTCGCTCGCGCTCTCACTTAGAGAGCGAACGCGTTCGTGAACGATGAACTGTCGACTCCCAACGGAACACGCACCCAGACACTTGACCACGTGCGGATGATTCAAGCTCGACCAGATATTCGTCTCGCGAATGAAGCGTTCCACGTCCGAGTGGTCAGGATAAAAGACATCGTTTCCCCATCGAGACAATCCAAACTCGCTCATGAACTCGAATGGCATCACGAGCCACGATGGAGATGACATCATGATTACCCCCGAGACCTCAGCGATGATTGTGAATACTCGCTTGACAGCAGTCCGAACAGCGCGTGGTCGATTTCATCGTCCGACATCAGGTTCACAGCTTTCCGCATGAACTCGTATCGATGAATCGTGTGGCCGCCGAGCCCTTGTGTGGTGTTTTTTTTCCTCCCCTTGCTTGCCAGTAAGCGCCGTGGCCCACCCAATGAAGCGCTGCCAAACTGCCATCGTCGCGTCTACTTCGACGCTCGTTATCGATGCGTCACTGAAACTCGCCCTTTCCAAGTGGCGAGTGTGGCCAGCAGAGACGGATGGAGAAAGGAGCGGGAAGCTGTCGCCCTGTGCCTGCTAGACATGCTAGACACGGGCCAACTCTCGGTTTGGACTCGCAACTTGCTGTGATACCGGCTCTACGGATGGCATGGCGGTCCGTAGTGCACTGTTGGCTCTCGAGGGTGGTCGACAGTGTGTGAGAATACGCAAGCAATCGACAGTACCGAGCATCAGCGACCGAGGCACCGAGCCCACCTTGGCGGGGAGCGACAGAAGCGTGCGAATGGGAATGGAGAAGCCAGCCAGCGCGGAGGTACAAGTTCCCTGCATGTCTTGGTCAGGTCAGGATGTGCATGACAAGCATCAGCACCGAGAGATAGTGGCGGCAGGTGGCGTTGAAGCGGAACCTGAGGAGCTATTCAAATATCATTTCTCAAAAACTATTTACACCAGTCATACGCCTACAAACATCTTGACTTCACTATTGAATTCTCACTTCTCATTTGTGTGGCTGGCAAAATGACCGATTCAAGCCCCACATATACCCGCGCTAATATCGGTTAAGGTTCGATTACCCGCCACCAGCCATCGCCACCGAGCCATCGCCACCAGGCCATCGCCACCGGGCCATTGCTTGCAGGGACCTCGCAGCTGCAGCAGCCATGGGCGCGTCCAAGAAGAAGGCCAAGTTCATCGCCAAGGGCCACCTGCAGCAGAAGCTCAAGCAGCGCAACGCCAAGAAGAAGTTCCAGGCGCTCAAGAGCAAGAAGAAGAACCGCTTCGAGCGCAACAGCGACGCGCCCGCGCGCAAGCCTCGCGCAGATGCGGCCGCCGCGGCTTCCGGCAGCGCCAAGCGCGAGGACGACATGCTGGACGATATGGACGTCGATGACTTCCTGAATGCCGAGTTCCTCGAGTCCGGCGACGAGGAGCCCGAGTCGGACGCCGATATGGCCGCCGACGGCGACGACAGCGACGACGAAGGCGCCGCCTTCGCTGGTTCGTTCGAGCGCAAGGGCGGCGAAGACGACGGAGAGAGCAGCGAGGAGGAGGACGAGTCGGCGCTCGACCCGCGCTACATGGCCGGCCTGCCCAAGTTCGACGACGACGATGAGGAGGAGCAGCCGGAGGAGGACGATGGCGACGATGACGAAGAGGACGCTGGCGACGCCGACGCTCCGATGGACAAGGACGACGAGGGCGAGGCTGAGGCTGAGACGGAGGAGCCGGCCGTGGGCCGCACGATTGTGACCATGGCGCTGCTGGCCAAGGCCGAGAAGGAGTGCTTCGAGGGCCAGTCGGCCGGAGGACTGCGCCGACTCATGAAGATCTTCAGCGACTCGTGCCGCTCGAGCGACGCTGCGGACGTGAGCAAGTTGGGCGAGATCATGTACGACATCCAGAGCAGCGCCGTGTACAACCGGCTGATGCTGAACGTGTTCCGCAAGACGCACGTGACGCTGGCGGCGCTGGTCGGCTCGGGCGACTCGGCCAAGGTAGACGAGCGCAAGTGGAAGAAGCACGCGCTCGTCGTGCGCCGCTTCTTCAACTGCGTGTGCTACTTGCTCGAGCAGACCACGGGCCAGGACATCCAGCAGTTCGTGCTCCGCGAGCTCGCGGCGTACGTCCCGTTCGTGACGCCGTGCCCCAAGACGGCTCGCCGGCTGCTCAAGGCGCTGCTCAAGCTCTGGGCCAAGTCGCTCAACGCCAACGTCTGCATGCTGGCCTTCGTGCGCATCCGCGACCTGGCGCTGCAGATGCCCTTCCCGTTCCTCGAGACGTGCCTCAAGGGCCTGCTCATCACGTACGTCCGCAACACCAAGTTCACGAACGAGTCGACGCTGCCGCACCACGTGCTGCTCGGCAACTGCGTCGTGGAGCTCTACGGCCTGGACATGGCGAGCTCGTACCAGCACGCCTTTATCTACATCCGCCAGCTGGCCATCGCCATCCGCAAGACGATCGTGTCACCGAGCGCCGAGGCCTTCCAGGCCGTGCTCAACTGGCAGTTCGTCAACCAGCTGCGTGTGTGGACGGCCGTCGTGTGCGCTTACCCGAGCGCCGAGCAGCTCCAGCCGCTCGTGTACCCGCTGTGCCAGCTCCTGTTCGCCGTCGCGCGCCTCGCCAACACGCTCAAGTTCGCGCCGACGCGTTTCCACTGCGTCAAGCTGCTCCAGCAGATCGCGTTCGCGACCAACGCGTTCGTCCCCACGAGCTCGGTGCTGCTCGAGATGCTGGCGCTGCAGCCGTACAGCTCGTCGTACAAGGGCCACAAGACGGGTGGCAACAAGAAGAAGGCTCCGGGTGGCGGAGCCCGCGTTGAGCTCAACCTGGACATGTGCGTGAAGCTGTCCAAGTCGGCGCTCGAGGACAAGCGCGTGCACGACCAGGTATTCGCCAAGCTCGTCGAGCTGCTGCAGCGCGAGTGCGACGTCTACAAGTTCCACATCGGGTTCCCGGAGTTCGCCGTGCCGTTGCAGCTGTCGCTGTCCAAGTTCGCGGACTCGGCGGCCGTGCCCAAGTGGAAGTCGCTCACGCGCGGCCTGCTCGACAGCATCAAGCGGCGTTCAGAGTGGATTCGCACCAAGCGCAACGGCCTCGACATCAGCCCCAAGGAAATGGACAAGATCGACGCGTTCCTCAAGTCGGAGCGCGAAGCTGCGGTCGAGAAGCTCCGCCAGCAGGACGTCAAGGCGCTGCAGGACCTGCTGGACAAGTCGAGTGGCGCCGAGGGATCGCAGGACGACGTCTCTCGTCCGTACGACTCGGACGCATCGGACGATGAAGGCGACGATGAGGACGAGCAGCCCAAGGAGGAGAAGAAGCAGCCCAAGAAGAAGGGCAAGAAGGGCAAGAAGGCCCGCAGCGGCGTCGAGGTGGACGAGGAGACTGTGTCCAAGGTCAAGCAGATGTCTCTGAAGGAGTTCAAGAAGTCGGTCGCGGCCGTGGACGCCGCCGACGAGGTCGGGGACTTTGCCTTCTCCTCGGACGAGGAGTAGGCGCGTGTTATATACTTCAGATTGGAGCAGGAGAGGAAAAGGGAATAGACGACGAGAGTTTGGTTCATGCATCAAAGTGTGGAGTTGTGTTGTGTAAAGTTGGTTGGTTGTTCACGTGGAGCTCAGCCTGGAGCGTTCAGGCGACTAATACAGACTGGTCTTCTTCATGATGCGCAGGAACTCCTCCTCGTTGATCTCTCCGTCTCCGTCGCGGTCGGCCTCATCGATCATCTCCTGGAGCTCCTCGTCCGTCATGTTCTCTCCGAGCTCCTTGGCGACTCGCTTGAGGTTGCGGAAGGAGATCTTGCCCGTCTCGTCGTCGTCAAACAGCCGGAAGGCCTTGAGGATCTCCTCGCGCGAGTCCTTCTCGCTCATCTTGGACGTCATCATCTCGAGGAACTCGGTGAAGTCGATCGTGCCCGACCCGTCCTTGTCGATGTCCGAGATCATCTTCTTGATCTCCTCCTTCTTGGGCTCGAAGCCCAGCGCGCGCATCGCCACCTTGAGCTCCTTGGCGTCGATCGTGCCCGACCCGTCCGTGTCGAACAGGTCGAACGCCTCGCGGATCTCCTGCTTCTGCTCCTCCGTCAGCTCGAACTTCTTGCTCTTGGCCGCCGCGCCCTTGGCCTTGGCACGCGCACCGTACGCAGACGACATAGCTACACTTGTGGCTCTGTCTACTTCTTCCTCTAGGCCTTGAGCCTCCTCCTCTGGGGCTTTAAGCTGCACTGGGAGCGCACGAGAGCGACCGGCGAGCGACCGCGACCGCCGGCGGTGACTCTTGGGCTGTGGCGGATGAGGGAGGAAAGATACCCGGCGCGGTCGCGCTCAACTGTCGCTCGTGAGGTGAACAAGAGGTGTAATGGGGCGATTTGAATCGGACATGAAGTCTACAGTCTACCGAAAGCGTCGCTTTGTGGAGTGATTGTGTGATGTATGTGGGCACTACGGACGCTTGTGAGCGGACAAATTGATAGCTTGGCTTTGTGGCTTCGCATGAACCCATGCCTTTGACCACCAAACCATTAATCAGCAGCTTGAGTGGACTCCACTCTCTGGCTGCTGATGACAACTGAGCTGCTACGTGTATAAGTATCCTACTGGGAGATCGAAGCGATTGAGTTGGTGGAGAAGCGATTGGGATTGATACGGTAAGTTAATGTCGATGCTGATAGCGCGACTCACAGCTGGGAGCTGTCGCCCACGGGGTGACCCTGGAGCGAGCCGATGTACCCGCAGGGCGAGATCTGGGCGCCGTGGAGCGCGATCGAGAGCGCCGGGACGGACCCGAGCGCGCGCAGCAGCTCCGCGGCCACGTCGACGTCCAGCTGGAGGCGCGATATCCGGCTGAAGCTGCCCTCCTGCAGCGAGAACTCGAACACGGCGCGGAGCGGCAGCGAGAGCAGCTGGCCCGTGAGCGCATAGCCCAGCTCGCTGTTGGGCGCCATGTACGGGAACACCTTCTCGAACGAGGCGCTGTGGACCTTAACAGTGATCCGCCCGACCGTCAGCACGCGCTCGACGCGCCTCTCCTCGTCGGAGCTTGGCAGCGGTGTCACCTGGTCCAGCGCCAGGTGCATGCGCTTGAAGAAGCACGAGTAGCGCCACCACTGCTCCAGCAGGGCGTCGGGGCCGAAGAGTCCGTCGCCGATGTCGGCGTCCGGCGTGACGACCGTGCGCAGGAAGGCGACCTGCTTGACGTACGTGGCGTTGCACTCGCTCTTGAAGGCCGCGGTGGGGACGGTCACGAGCGCGGCCCCGTCGGCAGCGGGCGAGAACACGGGCAGCTGCAGGCTGGCGCCGGACACGCCGTTGCGGAAGCGGCGGAAGAACTCGAGCACGACGTGCGAGGGCATGTGCTCGCCCTCCCTCCTGGCCGCGAGCAGGGCGATCTCCTCCCGCAGCCGCGACGCCGACTCCTCCATGACCTGGATGCGCTGGTTCTGCCGCATCCTGTAGCGCGCCTGGTTGTTGCGGCACTGCTCTCTGCGCCGCTGCGTGGGCGCTCGCAGCCGCTTCTTGCTGTCTTGCTGCTCAGTTCTCTCCTGCTCAATCTGTTCCATTGTCTCGAACGTGCGCTTTAAAGGCGGCTGGGCCTGCTCCACCACGCTCAGGGGCTTTACAACCTCCTTTAGATGCTGGAAACTACCGGAGGAGGCTGGAAACACCGCGAGAGACGAGCGGAGACCGTCGCGAGGCACCACCGGCCGGATCGGCGCGTCCCGCGAGCGCGCGAGCGGCGGCAGCGACGTCGTGAGCCTCCCGGGCGCTCGCAGAGGCGCGAGGATCGGCGGGGCCGTCCACAGAGGCGGCAGCGACGGCACGTTCATGGGCATTAGGAGTTTAAAATGCTAGGAAGGTCTTGGTGATGACTCGGTTGATGAGCTGGTGGGGGGTGAAGGGAGAATGAGTTATGCGAGAGAACGAGGAGCGCGACTAGTCTTGGGGTTTGTATGGGTATACTGAAGGACCGTCCTCTTGGACGATCACTTCGGATCGAGTGATCGGACGCGGTGCGTTATTGTCGTAATCATATACAAACGCCAAGTGAAACGAAGAATCACGTGAGCCAAAAGAGCGGGTCGCGCCCGGCTTTGTGCTGATGGCAGGAAAGTATTTACGCAACTGTACTCTGTGTCGCAATCAATAGTTTATACATTTGCGCTTTGATTATTCACAGCAAATCGAAGCTCCACCCCATAAACAGCAAGTTGCTTGCCTCATCGTGCCTGCTTGCTGCCCGCCTTGATAGCTGTCAGGCAACGAGCCTTCTCCTTGTTCCTGGGGCTGCAGCACTGCCGTAGTGGCGAGGTTTCGCTCGCCCACCAAAACACTTGGGAAACCATAATCTCGATTACAGCAGCTCGCTCTTGCACGATCGCGTGTGTCGCCTCAACGCGCTGTGCTGCAATTGACAAATCTCAGGGCTGCTGCGGGATCGTTGAGCTCCCTAGGATATGTACGGAGGCGATGCCCGCGATCTGTTCGCTTGGGTGTGAGACTCGAATCGATGCGTTCGTCCGAGCCCGGATCACAGGTCCACTGTGTGATCTCAGAGATACCAGCTGCTGCTTCCGTCAGACTGGTGTGAGACTCGTGGCTGGGATTACACGCCAAGCGAATGCCACCGCCTTTGCTGGACATGGACACCACTAGGCCCAGGCTCCAGGCTGGAACCTTCGCCACGAATTATCCGCCGACGTGTCTTCTTTCCAACCACCCACTTCGCCACCTCACTTCGAGGCTTCTCATAATCACAAACAACTCACTTGCAGTCGATTATGCTGTTTTCTACGACGACATGCACGCGTTCCAGGCTACAATCCAAACCGCTTCTTGCACTCATTCGTTGCTGAATGACCGTCCATTTTTGCTGCTCACACTCGCGCATCGATCAACATGATGGTCTTTGCGTTCGTAGACATGGTCATCGACAATCTTTGCTTCAACCAGAACATACCCTTCGCAAATGCACGAATTTGTCGTTGGTTCGCTGTGATTTCGTCCACCAGCTCTGAATGTCGTGGTGGGAATCGTGTGCGCTTGTGTAGATATCGACATGGTAGCCTCAAGAAGCCACACAGATAGTGGCAGCCCAAATTTATCGTGCAGCAGTACGGTGAGAAGAAGCAGAGCCTGCTGCTCACGAGCGGCTGGTGGGGGCTCGCCCGCCACTTCCACTATGTGCCCGAGGTCCTCGCGGCGCTCTGCTGGACGCTGCCGGCGCTCGCCTCGAGCGCTGCGCCGTACTTCTACGTCGTCTACCTG